>JAFMOD010000193.1:403689-563062 GCA_019802435.1 Corydoras maculifer | reverse complement strand
AAGGGGGCTGAATAATTTTGCACATCGCACTTTTCAGTTTTTTATTTGTAAAAAAATTGTTGATTCATGTATAACTTTCATTCCACTTCACAATTGTATACCACTTTGTGTTGGTCTTTCACATTAAATTCCAGTGAAATATATTTATGTTTGTGGTTGTAATGTGACAAAATATGGCAAAGTTCAAGGGGTATGAATACTTTTGCAACCCACTGTATATATACACACACACACACACATATTAACCCAGCACTGAGCATGTCATCTTAAATGTTTTCAAAATTATATCCATAATTGTTGTTCGGTACACAAGTGCTAGATCTATACCCATGGCAACCTGGTGGTTAAACATCTTATTTACAGTTTAGTCTATTGTAAATATAAAAAAGAGCTATTAAATAACACTGTAGCTTGTTATTACCAAAAAAGTGATTGAAGTTGATTTTTGGAAACCTAATTCATTTTTACATAGAAAAGCTTACTTTTACCCGGTGAGCCAAATATGTGTAAAACAAGGACCACAGAATGATGCGTGACTTCAGTTGTTGTCTCATAGCTGTTATTGTAAAAATAAATGCACTAGGCTAACATAAAAAGATGATCTCAACAGTCTTAACCAGCTTTCTACAATCTACTTGTTTTAATTTATTTTAAATGTCTATTAGAAGTCAGTATTTTCTGTAATTATTTTATAATCATATTTAGTTCAAGCATTTTTGCAAATCATACCAAGAATATCATGTTGTTTTTAACATGATTTTGTGGATCAATTAATTAGCTGAGTCTGTCTGACACTCAGAAGCATAGGAGTAAATAATGCAATGACCTTATTATCGCACATCTAATTAAATGAAACTGCAATATAAAATGTAATATGTTAGAAATTATCATTACAGGAAATACATTAACAACAAATAGCAGTAAATTGCATTTACTTTTTTACCAGACGCTGCCAAAAATGCTGTAAACATGCATATTGTGGGCACCTGAAAATCAGTTCTAGAGTATTTTTCAGACTTTATTTACACATTATAGAAACCATATCTAAAGTGCAAATATTAGTAATATATTTTTATAATACATAAAATAATAGTTTTTAAAATTGTATTAGTTCACTTTAGCAGTAACACTACACTATAAATAAGGGGTTTGGCTTCAAACTTAAATAATCAAAAGGCTATGGACACAAATTGTCCATATATATTGTTGCTGCATTATTTAAATTATATTGAGTACCAGCCTTGCTTAAGTTCATTTGTATTCAGGTGAAGCCACCGGGTCAGGAAAATGACAATGTCAATGACATGCGTTCTCTGTCTGGCGGGGAGCGCTCCTTCTCCACTGTTTGCTTTATCCTGTCCCTTTGGGAGATTACAGAATCACCCTTCAGGTGTCTTGATGAGTTTGATGTTTACATGGTAAGGATTAAATCAGACTTCTATTGTACCTATGATTTAACCTAAGATTTTGACAATACACTGTTCTTTGTATGTTACATCATTAAAGGACATGCACAATCGTCGAATCTCATTGGACCTTCTTCTTCAGCTCTCTGAGAGACAGCATCTGAGGCAGTTTGTTTTTATCACCCCTCAGACCACCAGGTAGACAATTGCAGAACCATGAACGTATATTTTATTATACATTTTTAATAATAATGCATTTACAAATTTTGCATTCTTGCAGCCATCTCCCCCAAAGTTCTCGTATTAAAATCCTTCAACTTCAAGATCCAGAGAGAAACGGAGAAGGCACTGTCATAACACCAGTACAATAAGGGACTACTGTAAGATTTTACAGAAAGCAGTTATTATATTTTTATATTTATATATTTTGTTCAGTTTAGGCTGGTTCAATGGCTAGCTGTTCAACCTCAACATAATCTGTAAAGAAGGAGAGTGACACTGGTGATTTTAATAGCAGCACAGCCCTGCCAAAACTTTAAAAAATAATAGCTAGCTAGCTAGCTTGTTAAAATCCAGAGCAATGACATTAATGTGCCTGTAGCAAGCACAGGGATAATTCCACAATGAAAAACCGATTTAGCAGCATTAGCTACATAGTAGGAGGTCTGCAATTTTATGTTTTTCTGCAAAAGCTTGCTGTTTGGGACAAACAAAGGGTTGTGCTTAAAATGGCCACAATGGGCAACAAAAATAGTGGATTCATTGGAATTGTTTGTTATTAATAAATTGTACTTACTTTTAATTATTTAAAAGTCTTGTTATTTTGCAATGTCATGTTTAAGCTAGGGCAGCACGGTGGTTGAGTGGTTAGCACGTTCGCCTCTCAGTGCTAGGGATTCCTGGTTCGAATCCCCATCTGCGTGGGTTTCCTCCAGGTTCTCCGGTTTCCTCCCACAGTCCAAAAACATGGATCAAGTCAATTGATTTCTCAAAATTGCCCCATATAGAGTGTGTTTGTGTGAGTGAGTGTGTGCCCAGCGATGGATTGGCGCCCTGTCCTGGGTCTATCTGCCCAGCGCATTCTCCCCTGGATGGGCATGGGGAACCCCACCGCGACCCTAATAGAGGATAAAGCGGGAGATAATGAATGAATGACTGAATGTTTAAGCTATATTGCTTTTAAAACCAGGTAGCTGTTACTTCCAAGCACAGTGTACTTCTAATGTTTGAAACAAATAGTACGCCTAAAATAACAAGGTTAATTACAGCCTTTAATTAGCTCTTGCTGTGATGACAGGATGTGGACTAGACCAAACAAATGAGAAAAGGACCTAGAAACCAAGCAAAACCCAAAGCATTAAGAAGAAGAGCAGATCTGACTGATAAAAAATGTGAAAAATTTTAGCCTGTGTGATGCTGGATGGACATAACTGCAACAGCTGAAACAGATATAAATCAGACCTTTGATGCATATCATCATCTCTTGTATATAAATGCTTTTTCCCCCTCTGATTTAATTTTTTTTGAGAGAAAATTGTTAAATGCCAAAAAAATCCCTTTTTAGCCGTAACTATATTTTAAACACAAAATCAAGCACATGTTGTGTGTTCTGAAAACAGCCCATAGACAGTTTATTGATTGGAATCACAATGTTGTCAGAGCAACCATTACATAGTGAGTTGAAGACATGCCACAAATAAAACACAACATATTGCACGATCAGATATCTTCTTTAAATTTGGTATTTCATTTCTAAGTTAGGTACAAATATTTACAAGGCCAGGAATAATATCTGGGGGCAAATTTACTAGCACATTGTTTTCTATAGTGAGGGCTTAGAAGATCAAATGTGAAAGCATCGTGAGTCCTTTAAGACATGCATTGGCTTGATGCTGCCAGTTTTTGTGGAAGTCAAGAAAAAGTGAAAAACATATCAGTGGTGCAATGCACTCTTAATAAAAAATAATCTCCCAAGGTTCTTGAGCTTGGTGTTGGGGAAACCTCTTTTGCAGGTGATGAGTCCATTTAGCCAGTGCTCTGCAGAGTAAATTGTCCAAGCTATACTTTTGTTTACAGGCAAAAGCAAATCTAAGAACCTTGATGGATTCATTTGTATTAGGAGTGTGTAAGTAACAATGTTTCTAAGAAGTGGTTAAATTAAATTGTGGCACTGATATCTTGCAAAACTCATCACTTTCCATTTAAAAGATGCATTTCGGTATAAAGTGGCTTCATTTAAATGTCACTTGTGTAGAAATAGTTTACAAAAAACACTTTAATAAAAACATACCGCCTTTGGACTGAATTGGTTTACCAAACATATTTATAGTGGATTGCTTCTTGGTTATAGAATGCAGGGGCTGTATTAAAGACTGCACAACAAAGAATGGATGTGATAAACCAACTTTTCAACGAAAATAATCAGCATTCATACATGCACACAGTAATGTGATTTGTCTATAAATCGAAGACAGTGTTAATAATGTGATTAACAGTTGTGTAGTTAATGCAAAAGTCTTACTAACAGAGTTTCCAAAGTATTGGGTAATAACAGGCTAATCCGTTATTATAAACAAATGCAACATATACTATGTGGCCAGTTTATAGCTGTCCCCAATAAATCAGCAAGCGAGTGTCCGTGTACAACTACTAGAGTCTAATGAAAACCAAAGTGGTCCAAGACAAGATGTGCCACATAATGTTGCCCTTACAGATAGCTTATAGAAATACATACTGTGTTTTTGGGAGAAACATGCATCCAGGGGGATATATCTTATGGGCTGGTAAATCACACATGTAAATCTCACACATCATTAGCATCATTACTGTTATCATTTATAAGGCCTCCTTATATTATTTGTCAAGGTTGCCAAAAGAAGCGATACAGATTAGACTTTACACGTAGTACATGCATGCAAATAACTTACATTTATAATCAAGTACAAGCACATTGGAAGGCTAATTGAACCCCTCTACCATCCTTGATATTTAAGATCAAAGTTGAATGTATTGTTTTAATAGAACTTGATACATTTAGTGTGACATTTTGCTTGTAATGCCTGAACCACCAGGAAATACAGTAGCTATTGTGGTAAATATGAACTTTTGACCGCTGTAGCTGGAAATGAGATGCTTACTGTGGAGCACATCACTAACAATGGATGAAGGAATGAAAATAATTGGACTTATTTTATTTTGCACACCTTACGTTGTTGCAGGTTGGAAATTAACCATATTTTCTTAAATTTTAGCATTTGACATTCTCATGCATACTAGATTTTTAACCACAAGAAGCAAGTTCATCTGAATAGTCCAAATATATTTTTGTCTTAATCTTGTGGAAATGGCGGAACATGAATAAAACGTTACAACATATTCAGTCCAGAGCATGCTGGCCACCTTAGGCTTTTACTTCTGCATGTCACACTGCAAAAGCAATACGATAGATGGATCGCTCTTTGCCGCCTCTTTAAACTCATCCAAAGAGATTTGGTCATCGTTGTTCTTATCCATTTTGCTAAAGATCCGATCCACCCTCTGTTCTGGTGTCAGCCCATCCTCATTCATCTTCATCATGATCACAGTGCCAACCATTTTGTAAATAGCCTTTAAATATAAGCAAAAATTACTGTTTTTATTCCTATTTAAAAACTTAAAACTGTCAATTTTTTTTAAACATAGATCACACAAATCTGGAAATTAAACTTTTTCAAATGTTTTGACAGCCCTGTTCAGCAGACACACTATTGATTTTAGTCATTGTTGTGATACATATGCAAATTTGAGATTTTCTGTAAATTTATATTGATGGTTTCTGTTGAATGTTACATATGGGGTGGTCATTACATTTTGAACAAGTTATTAATTTATAAAAACATGTCTATTTGCATTAGATTTTTGCAAGACTATTGCAACTCTGACTAAAATAAATGTGTTACAGTATATTAACAGTTCTGTTTAAAAGGTTTTGATGTTTATTAATATTTAACAAACCTGTTAAGTTATATGTTGTTAGAATTGTTAATTTATTTAATTGTAATTTGTTTAGATTTCATAGAATTTTATATGTTCACTGAATGTTTTTAATGATAAAACCACTGTACTAATGTACTAGTATTTTTTATGAATATTTTGATGTGTAAGAGTTTGCTTTGATATTGTTACCTCTGTTTGTATCCTGAAAACAGCACTGTTTAATTTGTGACTTCACAGCTGCTTGATAAAAATCTGTTTTAAAGTCAGATGTTTAACGGTTTCTGTTGCCTCAAATTGGGACATGCAAATTTTGTGATACTTTGAAACTATAAGAACCAACTCGTCTGTTAAAATGGCTTCTCTAACTATCAAACATTTCCTAGACTGTTAAAGGTAAAGCTTGTGTCTAAAATGCAGCTTTCTGTCTTTTCTTTTGCCCAATGTAAGATTGCTTAGAGTTGGGGGTGGTTGAGGTCTGTTTATTACCTAACAATGAAAACAGTAGAAACTGTGATTTAATAAACTTAGTCCTTGGTATTGATAGCCTAGTATCTCTACAATAATTATAAGTCTTTAGATATTGTCAGGTATTTCCAGGCATTAACAAATGAAATACTTTAAAGTCAGTTATATCTATAACCGCTTACAAAACTATTAAATTACACTTCTAGCAACTTTTAAACGATGATAGTTAACCAATAATAATATCATGATGTGCAAAATGAGCTAGGACTATAACTTATTTTCACTGTAAAATAATTGGTGTTTAAATTTAATAATCATTTAGTTGGTTATTTGGTTTATAAAATACACATTCAAAGTATTTTTTGCTCTAGTAGAAACAAGTAAATATCCATAGTTTTGAATAAAAAAAAATATATATATTTTTTTTCATTTTACATTTTCTTAAAACCAATTTGTCTCAAAATACTTTCTGAAAAATATAATAGTTGACTGACAATAGATTAATAGTTTGCAAAATAATTGCTTGATTCAAGCTCAATTGTTAACTATATTGTCTAAACCATATCTCAATATTTTACTAGCTGTCTTCTTAGCAGATTGAGAAGCCTGATTGATGCTGCCTTTCTCATTGTGCCATTATCATTCTTACTGTATTTACATTATCAAATTTGCAGTTTTTTAATGTTAATGTTATTGAACTCTTTTTTTTGTTGTGATATTTGGATATTAGTTTAAACACACTTTTGCAGTATCTGAACACTAACTGAAACACTAAACTCATGTGGGCACCGTGGTCAGGGTAAGTAGGTAGGTAAGTAGGTTTCTATACTATAGTGTCTGCAAATATGAACCGGAAGAAACATAAATATAGTTATATGCTCATACACCACTATGAAAATTAATACAATAAAACAACTACAGTACAGGAGACAGTATTTTTCCCCAATTATCTAAATTCATCTAACACAGTAACATAATCAACAAATCATGTCTTTTAAGCAGGGTTGTCTAACATTTTTGCTTACAATTCTAATTGTAAACATCTGCCTACCTCTATAATTTCCAGCATTTCCACTCGGGTGATTTTGCCATCTCCATCTAGGTCATACATGTTGAAGGCCCAGTTCAGCTTTTGCTCAAAGCTCCCTCGTGATGTGATGGACAAGGCACAAATAAACTCTCTGAAGTCGATAGTGCCATCTCCGTTCTTATCAAAGGTTCTGAAGGCATGCTGTGCAAACTTTGATGCATCACCATAGGGAAAGAACTGCAAAAAACAAACTCTTGTTTTGGTTTTACATTTATAACCTCTGAAAAAATTAACATGTCTTTGTAGCCTATTCATAACTTTTAGGATGCTAAATAACAATAGGTTTTTCTCCTGAATAAATGCTATGTGAAACAGATACTAGATTGAGGACAAAGAATGAACCTTGATTACAATAACTATAAAATTGTCACATGAATGTATGCTGGATATTGGATAAAAGGTTTGTTTTGTATCTTTTCAGCTGTCGATGGATATTTTGTAAAATTCCTAAAATACAGAACAAAAAGAACATCTGGACCTTTTATTTCTTATCTTTTGATTTAACTGGTGCCAACATTTTGGTAACACATTGAGGGAAAAATGAAATAACCATTCTGTGTGCTTTTCCCCATTTTTTTTTTTTATATATAATTGTGGCATGTAGGAGTATGCACTAGTCTGATTTTTTTTTTATTTTTTTTTTTTAAGTACTATTGGCTTACACATTTGTCAGTATGCATAAAACTAATTACCATTCTAAAATTTTACACAGTCTGGCATCTACAGGAAAAAATCTTGCAAAAAAATTAAATAGTAAATTGTATATGTATAGTGCACAGTTCATTATCATGGGCATTTCTAAAACTCAGTGGTGCATTTCCCAAAATGTTAAGTTACATTGAAACTTAAGTTAAAAACAGTGTTTCACAAAACTATTCTTAACATTCATTCATTCATTCATTATCTCCCGCTTTATCCTCTAGTAGGGTCGCGGTGGGGTTCCCCATGTCCATCCAGGGGAGAACGTTTCGGGCGCTGGGCAGATAGACCCAGGACAGGGCGCCAATCCATCACTGGGCACACACTCACTCACACAGACACGCACACATACACACTCTATATGGGGCAATTTTGAGAATTCAATTGACTTGATCCATGTTTTTGGACTGTGGGAGGAAGCCGGAGAACCCGTAGGATACCCACTCAGACACAGGGAGAACATGGAAACTCCACCCGGATGGGGATTCGAACCGGGAATCCCTAGCGCTGAGAGGCGAACATGCTAACCACTAAGCCACCATGCCACTATTCTTAACATAATGTAATATTTTAAATCATTAAATGTTAATTATGGCTCTGACCCAAATCCAAAACACAATTTACTTCAAATTATAACATTATATCCTGACTTATTTTGATTAAATCCTTAATCTTAAATTGTTGAACAAGCAAAACTGTAGATTATAAAT
Source organism: Corydoras maculifer (assembly GCA_019802435.1). Classification (NCBI taxonomy): domain Eukaryota; kingdom Metazoa; phylum Chordata; class Actinopteri; order Siluriformes; family Callichthyidae; genus Corydoras; species Corydoras maculifer. Next base: position 554,717 of record JAFMOD010000193.1, on the reverse strand, counting down.
AATGAATAATTTACATTACAAAATACATGTTTAGAGAACCAAAAATATTGTGCAATTTTTATGTATAGCATTTTAATATTTTCATTGAATTATTTGTGTATAAGTAGACTATATACAGAAATTTTCCTGTTGTATTTTTTGATATGTGATTGTTTAGAATATACAAATTATAGATTGTTTCGTGCGTATTTTAAATGCTAATACTTAATGCTGCTTAATTCATTACTACTTATCATATTTTCTGTAGTATAGTTAAATTTAATTAGTTTTCTTATTCTTGTTTCAGTTTAAGGGGCAGAGTCTGCAGAGCATCCTTATCTGTATTTGTAAAAAATGAAGAACGCTTTCAGTAAACACGTTTCTATTCTTAAATCTATATTGTTTTTTAAAGTTGTCTACAATTTACTTGGATTGAAATTAACTGCAGAAGAGAAAAGTTAATGGCACCAATTACAACTAAGACAGCTGAAAATTTTAAATCAAAGAGGCTTTTAACACAAATGTTTAAAATTCACAATGCAAAGGTTATCAGGATATCTTATGATTTACTATTGTGGTAAAACATTTAAAAATTATAGATCTTATACATTGTTTAAGTAAAATCATTTACGTTTTGCAGATAAAACAATGTAGTCTGAGAAACCTTGGTTTGGGGTGCTGTAATCAATGGTTTAACACAGACATAAGACAAACCTGAGCTCAACCTTTTCAACAGACCATTCAAGTAATTTGTTACCTAATATTCTGCATGAACTATAGTTTTGTATTAGTGTAACATACTATATCATATAATATTATAATAAACTTTTAGACACTTACTATGTACCTAAGCATTGCTAGTTTAATCACTAAGACAGCTAGCCTTATTTTATTTCTATTTCTTTGCTGGCTTAGTAATTGTAATTTTAAGTAATGGTTCACTCCATCATTGATAATGTCTCAACCATTTCTTTAGATTAGTTGAAACCACAAATCAAAATGATAGTGCCTTAACATCTTCCTAAATCAACATACAAGTACAATATATGAATATTTAAGAAATGCCAATTTTTAAAAAAAATACTTACCTTGACATACAGTTGCTGGAATTCATCCAGATTTAGTTTACCACTGGGGCAATCTTTCAGAAAGCCCTTGTACCACTGTTTGAGCTCATGTTCATTAAACTCGGTGTTCTTTACCAGGTCCTCCATCACCTCAGGGGTTAGCTTGCTGTTTTGTTTCCCCATGATCTTTGCAAAAAAAAAGAGTGGTGAGTGTAAATATAAAAATGCTATCTAGTTAAATAGCAGTCCTTTATACATATGTTACATCTATGTTTAATAATCATTTATTGAACTCTGTTCAACCATATCAGTTCACATTAGACTAAGTAGCAGCAGTGTCCAAGTAACCAGCCATGCATTTTCTTTTGACTCTGTGTAACTAACCCAGAGCAGTGTTCTGTTTTATAATTGACATTGATATTTTATCTGGCTCATTCATCTGTGTTCTTTAAATTCTAAAGAATACATAAACCACATAAACCATTCTCTGCTGGTTATATCTAATCTATTTCAGAAGCACTCTAAGCTGTGGCAGTGGCAAATTAGTGTAGAACCAATTAAGTGTGTCTTCCTAAAACAAAATGCCTTTTTGTTTTATAGCAAGCTTGAATGCATCTACTGATCAGATGCTTACAACATAATCAATAATCCATTTGATTATTTTGAAATGATGCATAATTTTAAAAATATGCTAATTGACTTTTTTCATCCAGGTTACTTTAATATGTAACAATAACACTGTTAACACACAAATTATGACACTTAAATAAATTATGAAAAATACAGTTCACTGCATGTAGACATGTATTTGGGTGTCTACCAAGTCACACACTTCAAGGTAAGACAATCCTGTCAGGTTTTATTTTAGATGCATAAATTTGAGATTAAATAAGTTGAATGTTTCTCGTCTTTACAGTTCACAAAACGTAAATGTAAGCATTATACTTTAATAATCTACATGGCTCCACTTTAGCTGGTTTGTGATTGTACAGTACTAGACCAAGCAACTATATATTTAAAATAAGTGTTTGGCTGTTTCATATTAATTTGAGTAAACTGATTCTTTTAAACTTTTAAAATGAAACATTTTTGCACTTCTGATTCATTGCCTTACTTGTTTTGAAAAATTAAGTTTTACAATCAGTTCAAATCAAATAACTAAATAGTGCTGGTGTTTAAAAAAACATTTTAAAATGCTGTCTAAACAGATCCATTTACAATTTTCAAAGCTATGAGTTAAGCACAAGAACAGCTCTAGTTTATTGACCAGAACAGCACTAATTGCTTCATCAGCAATTATACTCATCCTTAGAGGACTCAGATCTCTGGTAAAGTCTAATTGATGGTGACAACACAGCTACAGTTAACAAAACCTTGTAAATGTAAAAGCTAACCACTGTAATCATGACTATTACTGTCAGTGTTAAAATAGCAGATGAAACAAATATCACATTTTTTTAAAAGCATATGCTATATGTTGAGCTGCATAGGCACCATCGAACAACTATGGTAATAAAATTAATATGGAGAAATATAATCTTGTAAATGAGCAAGCTTTACTATAGGCATATAGTATGTACTGACACACTTTGTAATGCAGATAGTGTTGGGATGAACGATAGCTCATTATCATATTGCACTAACTGGCACTTTTGAACAGATCATTTAAACAGGATTAAATGTGCTGTGGTATTGGATCCTTTCTAATTTGACAAAAGCATGTCACACATTTTAAAGACCCTGGGGAGCTTAGTACACTTAGAAAAAGGGACATGCACTAACTGATTACTTTATTAGGTTTGCCTCCTTGTTTCCACACTAAATACCATTTTATTAATTATAGATGCACTTTGTTTTGTTTGTTCTGCAGTTATAATCTGTAGTTCTACGATCAGATTCTCTGCTTACTTTGCTAATTCCTTTTGTACTATAATGTTCAGGCTCACCACAAAGCCAGTATTACTTGGGTGGTGGATGATTCTCAGCACTGCAATGACAACAATATAGTTTTGGTGTATTAATGTGTGTTGTGATGGTGCTATTAAATCAGAAAAAGCAGTGCTGCTGGGGTTTTTAAACACTTAATATCCACTGTCTTCAATTAGACACATCCACCTCATTGCTTGTATTGAGATGAATACTTATTAATGTAAAACCATAGATAGTAGGTAATTGGTTTGATAGTCATCCTTAATTGCTTCATCTGTGCCCACAGGATGCTGGATGCTTCATCAGTGCCCACGGGATGCTGGTGCAGAATGGTACAAAATTCTGGTGCTTGGTCATTTTTTATGGGTGGACAATTCTCAGCCCAACAGTGTCACTGAACTCCCGCAGCACTTAAAACTAAAGCACCACTGCTACATCTAATCCAATTTTACTAGTGCAACACGCACGAACACATCAGTGTCACTACACTACACTACTGCGAAGAGTTATCTACCACCCAAATAATTCCCACTCTGTGGGAGTTCTGGCCATTAGATAACAGAGTGCAGAAGACTTGCAAAGCAACTACAGTCTGTGCTTGTACAACTACAGTTTCTATATTGTAATCAAAGCTCTTAAAACAGACAAATCAGTAACAAGGAGGTGTATCTAATAAAGTGGCCGACAAATGTAATTTGCAACCTTTAATAATAGCACAGGGCTGCAAAGTAGCTTAGTGTTAGTGTTAGTATGTTAGCATCTCAGTGCTGGGGATCCAGGTTCAAATCCCGATCTGGAAGGACTTTCCATGTTCTCCCCATGTCTGTGTGGATTTCCTTTGGGTTCTCTGGTTTCCTCCCAAAGTCCAAAAACATGGATTGAATTGGCTACTCAAAGTTGCCCCCATATAGTGTGTGTGTCTGTGTGAGTGAGTGTGTGTCCAGCGATAGATCGGTGCCCTGTCCTGGGTGTATCTGCCCAGCACATGAAACACTTTCCCCTGAATGGGCAAGGGAAGCTTTACTCCAACTACCCTGCTCCCAAATATAGAATGAAACCGAAAATAATGAATGAATGAATAATAGCCCAAGTGGTGTTGTAACACAAACCATAGTACAAACATAAATAAAATGCTAATATTTGTTACATTATTGGAAGCATTAATAATCTAATATTGGGTGACAGTGGCTTAGTGGTTAGCACATTTGCCTCTCAGCCCTGGGGATTCAGGTTCGAATCCCAATCTGGGTGGAGTTTTTATGTTCTCCCTCTGTCTGCATGGGTTTCCTCCGGGTTCTCCGGTTTCCTCCCACAGTCCAAAAACATGGCTTCAAGATCAATTAAATGCTCTAAATTGCCCCATAAAGAGTGTGCTTGTGTGTGTCTGTGTGAGTGAGTGTGCCCAGTTATAGATTAGCGCCCTATTCGGGGTGTATCTGCCCAGCACTAGAAACGTTCTCCCCTGGATGGGCATGGGGAACCCCCCCACACACACACACACCCTGTCCTAGTACATTCTAGTAAGTGATAAAGTGGTCTATTAAGTGGTCCCGCGACCCTAGTAGAGGATGATGTGAAAATAATGAATGAATTAATTAATAATCTAAGATTGTAGATGGTGGGAAATGATGGTGGAAAATGTGAAAAAAATTAAAATGGCTAAATTCTATCCACAAATCTGGGTTCATTTGGATTAATGTACATTAATGTGAGTCTATTCCGCAGCGCATTATGGGATTCTTTCTGAAACATTGGTTCATCCATTGGGCTGCGGGACGCTGAAGGGCCTGTCCACGATCCGTTTACAGCATTTCACTGGAGGCTCGGCTGCTAGTTTGCAGCCACAACCTGCGCACAATATTATGTAACATGTGCAACGCTCTGCGTCGCGTCGCTTTCATTTGGCGAAGGCATCGACACGCAGCAATTATTGAAAATGGCTAATTAACGAGATGTGGATGATTATTTAATTAGACTGCAGCGTTAACTAAAGCTCTGTGTGGTTATGTAAGACCACCGAGAGCTCCTTCAAGCCCCTGTCTCTGACTGAATGACCTTGAGAATGGAAACCATTAACAGACAGCCGCGCTGTGCCCGGTCTAATCCGGTACAGTAGACACATGGACCACATGCTCCCACTCCTTTTATTCCAGAACAAGCAAAGAAAAGAGCGATCGTTTGGAATTTCATAACGCATCCCACGGGTTTTGCGCATGTTGAAACCTCCGTTCAGTGACGGATCCCACAGATGATGATGATGTCATGTGTTAAAACCTCGATCTTGGGACTGCATGATCAAAACGGGCAACTCTTTATAACCTGTCGATATCGTCTACATGTTTGCCTCAGTTTAGAGTCTATAGGTTTGGCCGGTCTGCGACGTCCGATGCTGGAAAAAAAGACGCAGTGCCACTGCGCTGGGATTAGCATCATTGCAGATTATTGGTCTGTTGCGATCACAGCGGGTCTCTGGCTTGCCTTTTTAAGAGGGAAATCAGCATTAAGCCGCTTTTGAGAAAGATCACACATCCAGAGCAACCAGGTCGAGCTACCTGAGGCTGTTTATGTGAGGCTGTGTATGTGATAGCAGCAATTCCCCGCATCATGTCTGATCTGGTCACCAGTTCATCTTTTTCATTTTGCTCGTGTCGTTTGGTTTTAAAGCAGCATTTCGACCTCATACCGAGCATGGAATGCGAATTAGATGGATCTTGCAGCCCTGTATGAAACAATTCTAGTTCACACAACACACCCATCCATTCATTCGTTCATTCATATGCAGCATTTTACGACATGATGCAGTCTTACACCTTGCCGATACAGCCAGCCTATATAACAAACCAGCACATTCCATGGACATTCGTTGCGTTTTCTGCAGTTTGGACTGAAAATAAGCGCGTCTTACCTTTCAGTATAGTGGGATAGGAGAGTGGTCCTACGCGAAGCGGCCGGGAGCCTTGGGGTTTTGCGTGACTGCGCACCGGGGGATGCTCAAAATTCCTGTTCTTTTAATGAATCGTTGCCAGTTCTTGTGAATGTAGTTTCTTCGGTGCGATCGATGCCTGTACAACCGCTCTGTGCCGGGCTACACAACGCCAAGCACAAGCCACGCACCGAGCATCACGAAATGAGCGACACTGCTGCTGATGCTGATGCGCCTCTCAGCCTCGGTGTGCGCTCCCGAGTTTGCGCAAACTCAACTCTTCCTTTCTCTCAAGTCAGGACGGCATGCAAACAGCGACCATGCAATCCTGAGTTCTGATGCTCACAGTGAGAAAGCTGGGTCTAAAGGAACAACGTCTTATACGTGCAGAACAGAAAAACAATCCATACATAATTAGACTGCGTCAGGTCTTTATTATTAAATAATTAAAAAGTCCTCAAAGCGATAATATTCATGTTGTCCCTTTATAAAAATGTATTTATTTAAAATGTACTTAATTGCACTGTATTCAATACCCACCTGAACACACTATTATATCTACTGTATGTACAGGAATGCACAGAGCTGTGTCTGCTCGTCGTGTCTGCGTAGGTTGCTTCCAGGATCTCCTGTGTTTCCTCACACATTAACAACATGTAGGCCTGAATCAGGTAAACTGCTGCTACCACTTTGTACTTTGATGTAAATTTGCTGACGCTGTGCTCTTTTTTCTGGATGTTTAATAATGAATTAGTGAAGGGATTTCATAAGAAGTCTCCTTATTCCAAAAAAAAAGTTTCATTTTGTATTTTTAGTTATTTATTTTTTCGAAAATCCCCTTTATGTTTGATATAGCAAGGAAAAGAATTGTTTAAAATACAAATAACATACAATGTTATATTTGAATATGTATTCTAGAGGACGTTAACAAATGCAATGTAAGTGCTCATCCGCATAGGACCGTACAATTAATTCTCTCTAATTATTTTTTCCCTGATTCAGGTAAAAGAACATTATTTGCTTGCACTCCTGCTTTAATTTTTGATTGAACTGCTTGAACTCCATCATGGGTGGCATAGTGATTATCTAAATTGCCCCTAAATAGTGTGTGTGTATGTGTGAGTGCCCAGCGATGCATTGGGGCCCTGTCCTGGATGTATCTGCCCAGCGCTCAAAACCTTCTCCCCTGGATGGGCATGGGGAACCCCCCCCCCCCCAGTACATCCTAGTAAGTGATAAAGTGGTCTATTTTGCCTTACACAGAAAAGGTTTTTAATTTGCAATAACAGACTAAATTTATTTATTTATTTTAAACATGAACACTTTAGTGTAAATGTATGAGTACTATAAATGATATACAGGTTCATACACTCTATGAAAAAATGTATTTTTAATAATATTTCAAGTTGACCTGATGGTAAGAAAAAAAAAGATCCAACAAAGTCTTCTTTATATCTAGTTTATTAACCAATACATTTGGGGAAACTTGGAACTAAACTAGAAGTTAGGTATGCCTGTTGAATATCTGTGTTTAAGATCATAGATGCTATTACTCAGGGATAAAACATAGAATAATGATGATGAATTGTCTGAGCATTATGGTGAGAGACTATAATAAGGAAGGTGTCTAAAATTTTATACCTAGACTGGTATAAAATAAGATATCGAAGATACACAGTACATAGTTATAAAACCTCAAGGAATAAGAGTTAATGTCTAGCTCTCCTCCATTAGTATTGATTCAGGCTTTGGGTGTATGCACGTTATGTTTTAAGCATTAATTTGATTTGAACACTCTCTGCAAAAACCCTTTAACACTTAGCATTTTTAATATCACCTCTTTCTTCAGATGTCCTATTGAATACTTACTTAACCGGAACAGAGCAAAATAAATACTGTTACATAAATTGCATTCTTTTTTTCATTCTTAAATTAACTTCACCACTTGTTATAGGCTTATACTCACTGAAATAAACTAACGTTAGCTGATTAATACTTTTAAAAATCAGGCATTTAAAATATATATATAAATTACTACAAAATTACTTTTGTCACAATAATTGTTACCTTAATATTGAATGCATTGAAAAGTAGTTCTTTGTAAAAAAAAAAATAATAATAATACATTGGCCTCTTCAAAAACATCTTATAATGTTAAAGAATAAAAAAATTTAAAAAAAAAGAAATTTTAATGCCCCCTCTGCAAAATTTTTCAAAATTGATTTAGGATCCCAAATTCTATCTTGTGCACAGTGCAACATTTGCTATTGTGTTTGATGGGATTTCATGCATTAAGCACTGATGCACAGCACTACCATGACAGATGTTTTATCTATTGCAGATGACAGACTATAAGGTCCTACATTCATATTTTGTACAGATAACTCAATCTTTCTTTTCTCTATAACCAACTGAAATGCTGACTCATCTAATCTGAACATGTGTTGCCACCATTATTCAGACCTTTTTAGATAAGATGACACCCAGAGAATCTATCAGTGTTATGTTTTGGCTTTCTCTCTTCAAGGCTGTAATTTTTCTTGTTAACAGTAATGCGGAAAAAAATACTTTTTATATTTTGCTCTATTTTGTAACATGTTACAGTAATTAAATTCCAAATTTCTTAAAGTTTACAAAATACTTATTATTTGGTCAGAGTTTTTATTTGCAGGTTATACAATTCAACTTTTTAAGACATTACGTTAATTTTTTTAATCTTCAAAAAACATTAATATTTAAAATACTCAAAGCAACAAATTTACATGTTTTAAGAACATTAAAACCATGTTTCTGTGCTTTGTGTGTATATACTGTATATTCATTGTTTAATATTGTGATTATTTGTGACTTTATTATCATTTATTTGCATCTCGCTTTAAAAAGGTCTCTTTTATATCTTGTACATTATTATTTTTATGTCCAAGAGTTGTATGGCTACAAGTGGTGTCATATGTGTATTTTATTGTATTGTATTATGAAATACAATTCAGCATTACCACTGCACTATACCATGCATAGCTTATAGACTGTAGGTTCATTACTGAAGTTTTGCCTTTACCAACTACACATGATATATTGTACTTGCTATGCTATTAGCATTCTAGATCAGCATCTCCATAAAACTGCCATTCTTGCAATATTCCAGTTAACTCTTTAAATCCAAATGATGCCTTAAAAGGAGAGAAAAAACAACAAAAAATATTGTTTAGTACTTAAATTCTACAGTTACAATTTGAATATACAATGTCAAATTGACATACCTCCTCTTACATTAATTTGCAAAAAGAAAAAAGCAAAAGAATAGAAAGCCATCATTCTCCAACAGAAATGTGGTGAGTCACGTGTCCTTTTTCTGATCACAGCTTCTGTGTACTGCTAAATCTTCAAGCAACATATATTTCACAACATCACTGAAAACGTGGAATCACTTTGTGTGGGTTGTGCCTGTGTGTTAAAATATGTGTGCTTCACAGTGCCTTAAGGCACCATTGTTGTCATGGCAACAGATTCACTGTTGTCATGGCATCTAGAGGCCTTTAAATTTCAATACTGACATTAAGTCAATATAACCTTCAGTAAGGTCATTAGTGTATTCCAAGCTACAAACATACATGTGCCATAAGCTGTTCTATAATTTGTAATTGAATGTCTAATTCACACTTGTATGTGTGTAAAAAAACAAAACAAGGAGAGCATAACAGTGAGAGGTTGTATTAATAACCGTACCCTGCTATATATGCTATTCAGAATAAATCATACCCAAGAGGCAAATGTGTAGTGAATGCATTGTATTATTATTTTGTGATTCCTGTAATGTATACTACATACAACACTATTATCTAGCTTGTAAACAAAGCACTCTATGTAATTATGTAATGTAATGTAATACAGAAAATTGACAGAAAGAACAAGAACGTGAATACGAGCGGCCGAAATGGGTTTTCTCTGCAGGGAGTCTGGGCTGTCCCTTAGAGATAGGGTGAGAAGCTTGGTCATCCGGGTAAAGCTTGGAGTAGAGCCGCTACTCCTCCACGTCGAAAGAACCCTGTTGAGGTGGTAAGAATGCCTCATAGCTGTCTGCCTAGGGAGGTGTTTCAGGCAAGTCCAGCTGGGAGGAGACCCCGACCCCGAGGACATGCTGGGGGGATTATATCTCCCAGCTGGTCTGGGAATGTCTCTGGGTTCCCCCAGTTGAGCTGGTGGAGGTGGCTGGGGCGAGGGAGGTCTAGACCTCTACTTGGGTTGCCTCCGCAAAACGAACCCCAGACAAGCGGAAGATAATGGATGGATGGATACAGAAAATTTGCTGGTTTTATATCGAATCAAAGAAATAAAAAAAAACCTGGAAAAAGGTTGCTGGAGCTGAATGATAACCTACAGTCACTTGATGAGATCAGTGGTAAATGATATCAGAGACAAATGCAGTACTTGAAGACTAAAGCATTAGAAAGTATTTGTGATGTCCTGGGTGATTCCTGCCTTCTCATGTCCGTATCTGATCTTTTAATCAGGTTTGAAGTGTTAAGTAGTTTTAAGCCAGTTATGTATTAGTATAAGTGGTCAAGCAGTATCAATTTAATTAAAAATGTATGACATAATCCTGTCACAGTACTGAACAACCTGGATTGAACTGTTACTGCCATTATAAATAAACTACTAAAATTAATTTCTTTATTTATAAGATAACATAAGATATACCTTTATTAGACCCACCATAGGGAATTTCACTTACCAAAAATATGAACCAACGTCAATTGAATTCTCCAAATTGCCCCAGTGTCTGTGTAAGAGAGTGTGTGCCCAGCGATAGATTGGCGCCCTGTCCTGGATGTATCTGCCCAGGGCTCAAAACATTCTCTCCTGGATGGGGATGGAGGGCCCATACAATATATATATATATATATACTTATATGGGGCAGCACGGTGGCTTAGTGGTTAGTCGTTTGCCTCTCAGCACTAGGGATTCCCGGTTCCAGTCCCCATCTGGGTGGAGTTTCCACGTTCTCCCTATGTCCGCATGGGTTTCCTCCGGATTCTCCGGTTTCCTCCCACAGTCCAAAAACATGTATCAAGTCAAGTGAGTTTTTCAAATTGCCCCATATAGAGTGTGTTTCTTTGCGTGTCTGTGTGTGTGCCCAGCGATAGATTGGCACCCTGTCCTGGGTGTATTTGCCCAGCGCCCAAAATGTTCTCCCCTGGATGGGCATGGGGAACCCCACCACAACCCTAACATAAGATAAAGTGGAAGATAATGGATGGATGGATATATATATGTATATGTATATTATAAAAAAGGGACAGCTGCAGTTGTAATAAAAATAAATTTTAAGAAATGAAATAAGAACAAAGTAAATTAAAATACAATACTTTGTACGACGTAAAACTGAATTGAACAATATGTGCATCACTGATGTATGTTTTTGTTTGTTTGTTTGTTTATTGTTGAATGTATGTAGATGGAGGTATGCATCGCCATACGGTACTGCTATTTACTTCAGTTCTGCCGCAAACTTCAAACTCCGCCTACTTCAGGCGTGGTTATTCATTAAACCACGCCCTAACGATTATGTCACATCATTCCAACTAATGAAGTTTTACCATGCTGAACGGAAAGATGGCGGCCGGCACAGCGTCCTTGGCGGCTGTCAACGGTCGTTTTTTTTTAAACAGTAAGCTCATACCGACCGCTTTAACCTGTTCAAACATCAACAACGCTGTCAAAAGAGGTAAGCGGTAAAATCTTTTGATTCTGACTTTTACAGTAGTTGACAATTATGAGGAACATATGTTCTGCACCCGGTTAGCCTGTTAGCTAAGAACTTCGATTGTATTATATTTTACCATAATATCGTTAAATATTGACGTTAGTTTCTTAAACATATCCAGTTTAATATCCTTATACTTCAAAGCCTTAAACATCAGACGTGAACAGCTTAATGCCGTCACCTCATCTGGCGCTGTTAAGGAATCAGATCAGATGGAAATGATAGTGAAATCACTCATTGACTAGCAAAAATACATTAACACAGAATTTCATTAATTTTTTGTTTGAAAAGCATTTGAGTTGGAAGCGTCTAGATTCTCCAAAGGCCTAATGTGGCAGAAATGTGTACTTTACAGCATGAAGCAGGTCTCTTACATAAAGTTATAAAGAAAGCATTTAGCTTACTGTAGTTACACACAGAGGAATTTTCCTTCATATTTGTCCAAATACATACACACAGGTTTGTTCCTTAACTACGACTTCCCCAAAAGGTTGCTGTCAGAAGTGGGATTCGAACCCACGCCTCCAGGGGAGACTGCGACCTGAACGCAGCGCCTTAGACCGCTCGGCCATCCTGACGTTAATGACAGTGGAGCAGCAGTGACAGCAATTGGAAAAGCTAAAAAGATACAGCTACTCTTATACATTAAGAGAAGTATCTTGTAATAGACATCAGTCTTTACAAAATAAAATAAACTGCTTGGTTGTGTACAAGACATATAACACAGAGGGAAGACAATAGAAAAACTATAAATTTAAAAAAGTTAGATTGCACAGCAACAAACTTTGTTTTTGTTCAGTTTAAAATGATGCTACCGCTACCTTATTGCTTCACTTTGTAATTGTAAAACCAGAGACTGTATGATCCAATACTATATTGAGGAAATTATAGTTATTTATTTATTCATTCATTCATTCATTCATTATCTTCCGCTTTATCCTATATTAGGGTCGTGGGAGGGTTCCCCATGCCCATCCAGGGGAGAACGTTTTGGGCGCTGGGCAGATACACCCAGGACAGGGCGCCAATCTATCGCTGGGCAGTTATTTATTTTTATTATTATTATTATTATTATTGTTGTTGTTTTTTTATATGTTTTATATTTATTATGTAATTATATATTTTATAGTTTTTTAGTTTATTATATAGAGCCTGCTCAGGGGCCCAATGGTAATTTATACAGAGCCTGTGCAGTAACCTACATAAAGTGGTCTACACATGTGAGAGTTTCTGTATGTGTGTGTATGTATGTATGTATGTGTGTGTGTGTGTGTATATATATAATACATATATTCATAGATTTTTTTTTCTCTTAAACTCTGCTTGATTTGGTCTATGGGTTTGTTCCAAATTGGGTACAATTTATTGCTTGTATATGCTTTTTACACCCAAATGCCAGAAACATTTACTTTCTAAAGCAACATTTGTAGTTATCACTGTCTTTCGACCTGGGCTTTGAACACTCTGTATGGGTATATTTAGTAAAAAGTTATGCAATTTTAGTAGAAGTGGAAGTTTTGCTTTAGCAGTACTTAGGGATATGATACGCTATGGCACGATAGATATAATAATGATGGTGATGACGACAACAACTTTAAATGAAAAACAAATGCCCTAAATTTTGAAGATAGGCTGATTTGTACAATCACAGCTTTTAATTTAATGCATTACCTTGCATAACAAAATCTAATCTAATCTGCCTTTTTTGGCAACAGCATTTGCATTAGATATACAGCTCCAGCCTGTTAAAGACTCCATTACAACCAGCACTCCAAGCAGCGGCTTTGATGGACCTCTGGATCATTACAACAATCTTATACAGAATGGATTACTGCAGGAGGACCAGCAACAAAGAGCTGTTCTGCAACACCTTGATGTCATGCAGAAGAACCTTAATGGATATAGCAATCGACCAGCATCCATTTTCTCTAGAGTAACAAAATTACTTATTATCCTTTACATTTTTCTAAGAAACATTAAACCACTGAAGTCTTTTGGCTGTAGTTTTAAAGGAAGGTGAACTAAACCTTTGAAAGTGGTTACTGATTCAAACCCAATAAACCATATTTCATTCTTAATCTTCCAATTATTTCTTATCTCATAATAACTTAAATTATGTTATGTGTATTGCACAGTTATTCTCCAATAAAAATCCACCGAAAGGCTGCTACATATATGGAGATGTTGGTAAGTTAAAACTGTGGCAGTGTTAAAGTTCTAGAATGGATGACCATTATTCTGCAGAATGGTTAGAATATTTTTTTTTGTATGGTTGTTTTGCAGGGACTGGCAAAACCATGGTGATGGATATGTTTTACCATCAAGTTGCATTAACAAGGAAAAAGAGAGTCCATTTTCATGGATTTATGCTGGATGTGCACAAAAGTAAGAATTAATTGACTTTCACATTTTAACATGCAATGAATTAATCAGTATAAACATTTGAGGCTGCTAACCAGCTTGTTTCATTGATCAATCTTTCATCGATCCATTAGGTTGGCATATAACAAATACGTGCTAGTAAATTTAATATTTGACAACTAATTGTTGCAGTTCTAGTATATATATATTTTCCAGTGATAGATTGACCTACCATATATATATGTATATATATATGTGTGTGTGTATATATCTATCTATCTATCTATCTATCTATATATATATATATATATATATATATATATATATATATATATATATATACATACATACACACACACACACATTATCTTTTATCTATTATGCCCATCCAAGGGAGAACGTCTCGGGCGCTGGGCAGATTTATATATATAATTGTACATTTACGTATATTTTTTTAAATTTATTTATTTATATAATCATATGATAGGAATCCATCGGCTTAAACAGAGTATGCCCAAGAGAAAAGCTGGGAAAATGGCAAAGGCGTATGACCCCATTGCACCGGTTGCAGAGGAGATCAGCGAGGAGGCAGCTCTGCTTTGCTTTGATGAGTTTCAGGTAAAACTTGTTGAGTTCTGGGTGATGGGTAACAAGTGCTTCATGCTTCCTGCCTCAAGCTGTTATTAGCAAGCTTGATTAATTTTTTGTATCAATTAGGTCACAGACATTGCAGATGCCATGATTCTCAAGCAGCTCTTTGAAAACCTCTTTCTCCATGGTGTTGTTGTTGTAGCCACATCCAACAGACAACCAGATGGTAAGAAGCAAAGAAAGGATCAAAGAATAAAAAAAATTCCCTTAACAAAGACTTCAGAATTTGGCTTCAAATGCAGGTGTGTTAAACTTTGTGCTTAGAGCAAATAGACTATTAGCCTCTGCTCACATATCAGGTACTTAAGTGACTGAAGATTTAAAATAGTTCTAAGTACAAAGGTCTGTTTTACAGATTTGTACAAGAATGGATTACAGAGGGTGAACTTTGTGCCGTTCATAGCTGTACTTAAAGTAAGTATCCAGCAACATAATAAAATGTAAATTTTTGTCCCAAATCACATTGAATTGCCTCCTATTATAGGAAACCATAATAACAATCATAAAATGTTTTAAATTTCAATGGATTGTTTCATACATATAATAAATGTAGTTAGTTTTAAGTATTTTGGTTTTGTCTAGGACTATTGTAAAATTCTTCGTCTTGACTCTGGGATAGATTATCGCAAAAGAAATCGACCTACAGTTGGCAAAGTCTTTTACCTGTGAGTATATTCTGCAATTTGGATTAAATCTTTATTTAATAACAACTTTTATATTTAGTGCAGTGTTTTTTAGTTTTTAATCTTTTCTTTGTAATTCATATTAGCTGCAGTGAGGACAATGTTGAAGCAACTCTGGATAAACTCTTTGATAAAATGGCTTTCGAACAGAATGACAGTAAGTATCTCCATTTCTGCATTTTAAGAATAATGCATACTATGTATATAATTAAACTTTTATCTAAGTGTTATTTTAAGAATCATCCAAAATAGAACCTAAAATCAATGGATTGCAATAATATGCTTAAGTACTACATTAGAGAAACATCACTCGATCATAAGTAAAATAAAGTAAAATACTTGTTTTGAGAAGTTAAGTTGTTGGCTATTGTTGTTAGCTATTGTTGGGACAAGGTTTAAGTAGTTAAGATTATTTTTAGATGGTTAAAATTGACATAATCTGTCCTTCTAAATAAAGACAGTAAATAAGTCTAACTGACTGGTGGAAGGCATTCATGAGTTTAAAACTCTTATGGGTCTTAAATATTTGTATTTTGCTTTTTAAATGACCTTTTAATCTATTTTATATACTCCTAAAAAAGTACACTGCTATTGCTTACATTATTGAAACAATGCTTTTATCTTTTAATGTCTTTTAGCGATTAGTTCAGCTCTACTATCTGGACTGAGTAATGAGTCTTGAGCAGTGGTAATTAAATATTTGTATGCCATTGTTAAAATAATCCTATCTAATTTAAGCTTTATTTACAAGCAAAATAAAATCTTATGAACACTTTTTAAGAGTTAAATTTTATTCTGTTCGCTAAATAATTTCGGATTCAGCCAGCAAACAGCCTTTTTAAAATGCTGGGTGTCAAATTTCAACTAGATTTAGTTTCACATGCAAAAGATGGTTATCACAAAGGAGAAATAAAGTTGCTTTCAAAAGAAACTAAAACCAAACCAAAACAAACTCAACATGAGTGCATGCATATTTTCCAAGATGCTGTTAGCAAACTGCTGTTCCTTTCATTACACATGCAGGCACTAGACAATGGATTTTTGTGTTTTTGTGTTTGTCAAAGAAAAGTGCACTTTAATTGAGAAACTGTAAAACTCTGGACTTTCTGTAGAGCTGAAACACTTAATATGTATAGACACTAATATTAAAATATCTGAATAACTTATGACAGTAAATTTGACCAAATCTATCATTAATATAACATGTGTGTTAATCTGGTAATTAAAATTATGCCTTTTTTACTTTAATTATTTGATTACCCCTAAATGGAAACTTTTTATTTTACCAGTAACTCGCACCAGATCTCTAAAAGTCCACGGTAGGACACTAACTCTAAACAAAGCCTGTGGGACCATTGCTGACTGCACTTTTGAGGAGCTCTGTGACCGAGTGCGTATGGTTTCTTCAGTAATTATTAACCTATTGGTCATTAAAATCACTAAACAGTTTGTTTTGATTTTAGCCATTAGGGGCCAGTGATTACCTAGAAATCTCTACTGTGTTTGACACAGTCTTCATTCGCAACATCCCTTTGCTCACCCTGAATAAAAAGACTCAGGCCAGGCGCTTCATTACACTTATTGATGCTTTCTATGACCATAAGGTAAACAAGTAATAAAAGCTTCTTACCCTTTATAACTTTTGAAACAATCTTAAAACTGAATTTCTAAAATTAATTTACATGATGTTATAGGTCCGAGTGGTGCTACAGGCTGAGGTTCCATTAGAAGAGCTGTTTGTGAACGAAGGACACCATGATGATGACAGCCATATTTTGATAGATGACCTGGGCTTAAAAAGGGTAATACGGAGCTTTCATTAATATGATATTGTATTAGATATGCTGGATTACAATCAACATTACAGTTAATTACAAAGGTTGTCTGTGTGCGGTTGCACTGCTGTTACCAGGACCTTTGTGCACTTAGACGGGGAACTGAAGCCAGGAACTTCTTGCTGTGGGGTGGTGTTGCTAATAACTGCACTACTGTTGGTCGCTGTTTAAAACCATATATTTATTTGACCCTATTTTAATTGACTAATGTTCTTATTGCATTCCTATCTTTAATCTCTTGTGTTCTGGATGACCTGGTTGTAGGTTGCACCAAACGTATTTATGAGGTTTTCTAGATTTAACTTTTACCATTTAAATCCCAACACTTTGGCATCAATCTGTGCCTATCCTCCATTAAGAGTGTTACTTCTTAGTATACAAATCTCTGTTGACTCTTATTGACTCTTGTTCTCAATTTTTTTTGTACTTCAGGATGCAGCCAGTTCATTATCAATCTTTACGGGTGAGGAAGAGATCTTTGCCTTCCAAAGAACAGTCTCACGGCTCATAGAGATGCAGACAGAGGATTACTGGATAGCAGGAGATCGGAGCCTTCCATAGAACCATTTTATGAATGACATTTTTATAGTTTACACATTCACTTACTCCGAGTAGGCCATATACCTCATTTTTTAGCTTTATGATTTTAACTGAGTTTTATTTAAAACTTGGCAGACATGCACTTTATACTTTGCATTGATTTTTGCAAAAGACTTTTGCAAAAGGGCCTAAAAATGTTTTGTTACCAGAGAGAGTAATTAGATACTCTTTGTATGCCAAATGTTCTAAATGCACAGGACTTGTACTTGAAAGTTTGCTTAAAAAAGTACGCACAACATCCAGAACATTAATCCTACATATTCTTATCTCTTGATGTCTCACTAAGTGTTAAAAAAGCTTGGTTTGATAATGTTGGGGCACGTCTCCTGCGCAAAAAAAGTAAGTTATAAATTATAAGACCGGTGTTCCTTGGGATACTTTAATTAACCGTAATACTCAATTAAATCAAGTCAAAATATAAAATTTTATTAGCCAAATTATTATATATTATAAGATCTAAATATTTTCTTAACTTCACTTTTAAATGTTTGACCTATTTACTTTTAAAAAATCAGAAAACATTTATCATAGTTTTACTACTAATTCTAATCATGAGCACTACAGGTCTTGACTGTCCAACATTTTGTTCAGTGGTCCATATGGATTTTCATAAATTATGTTGGTTTTCATTTATTTATAAATAAATAAAATGAATAAATGATTTTTTTTTTAAAGCATGTTGAGAAATCAGGAAAACAGTGAATGAGTAAGCAGTGAAAATGACTTCTGTTTACATTTATTTTTAATAAATATTTAAATATTGCCACATTTATGGAACTGAAGTGTTATGGACATTTTTGGAAAATGCAGCAAGCTAATGTGAGCGCAATCAATTAGCAATAAAATAATTAACTGGATAAACAGCTTTATTGCTGCTTTTTTAAGTGTGAACAATTGTTTGACACACGAAAACACCAAAAATAAAATTAGAAGATTATTATTACAAATAACTCCAGCAGGCTAATGCAGGATCTTAGTCTATAGGCACGGGGTCTGGAATTACAATAAGGAGTTTATTTCTATGATCAAATCACCGTGTGTTGTCCACTGTTTTTCCTGGTTCTTAAAACATTAATTAGATTTTCCAGATTTAAGTGGCATTGTTTTTTGGCAAATCTTGATGCCCAGTTTCTCATGTGCTTTGTAACATAATAAACATCGCTGGTATTGTGATTTCAGCTAAAGTTTAGACATCGGAATTAGTATCAGTATTGCAAACAAGATAAAAGTCGATTTCTGTAGTTGGAAGTTTAAACTATTTCACAATAGCCCTACTGCTAAGAGATTTTATTTAGTCTGCATACATTTATCCTTTCCGTGTGATGTTCAACTTCAGACTCATTCTAAATACATAGTGTTGCATACTGTGTTTAAATTTGTTTTTTGTTATTTATTTGCATTTTGAACTTTCTTTACTAGTGCAAAATGCACAACAACCCTGGTGTTAACTCCATCGAGAAAAATCAAAAAAGGTCCATGCTTCAAATTTTTAATTTTGTTCCTTTCTAGTAATATAGTTCTTTTTTATTTTACTGTAAAGACTGTGGTCAAAGATTTCTGTTTTGCCTTCATTAGTTCACAGCATGCATTTCTTAAACTCATCCGGCTTGTCGAGATGTTCTGGTGCCTACTTCAAACAGTTTATGATTATATCACAGGAAAGATTTACATCTTACGTCACTACCATGAAGATTGTTTGTCTAATCTGTAGAACAGTGCTCCACCACTGCTTATTAGCTGGTGATTTGTTACTTATTTAAGTGGTTGTTGGGGGAAGGAGTGGGCAGTGGTCACCGACATTGCTGTAAAGGGGGATGGTAAACCCCAGCCATTCTCCAAAAATGGAAATCCTTAAATTTTAAGTGTATCAAGTAACAATGTAATTTGTTGATGAATATGCATATAATACAGTTACTGGCCCTTTCAAGTAGACCATCGTGCTTCTCTACTTATCGTACGAAGGCACTTTGTAGTTTTACAAAACTACACCATTTGTTTCTTTACATATTTTGTACTGTACTCAAATGTTCAAGACCACCACAGAGTAGGTACTATTTGGGTGGTGGAACATATTCAGCACTGCCATGACAATAATGTATTTGTTGTATTGGTATGAGTGGATCAGTCACATCAGTTCTGCTAATGGTTTTATTCGTATTCACATACTGTGTACTTTATTAGACATAGCTACTTTATTGCTTCATCCTGTAGATGTAACACAAACAGTAGCTCAGTTTTTGGTGCATTACTCTTAGGTTAGCAGTGACACTGATACAGAATAACATACTACCACCAATCATTGTCAGTGCAGTGATAAAGATGATTGACCACATAAAAAATACCAGCTGTGTGAGGGTCCTAACTAATAAGAAACAGTACTGAGGACTAACAAATTAGAGACTCAGATGGTGGTATAGAACTACTAAGTGTCAGTGCAAGTAAATAATTATTTCAACACTTAAAACAAATCCATTATTAAAAGAGCAAAACCTTTAAATGTATCCAAGTCAACAATTTTGTCCAGGTTTTTTAATGCATTGGCAAGCTTAGCAATATTACAAGATTGGAAGATTAACTTAAACAATAAGGAACACTTTCCATAGTGATGAATAACTTCACATCAAGTTGATAAACACTCTAAAAGGTGGACATTTAACTGTAAAACAGACTATTAAAGTTTACAATCAAGAAAGTCCACAATAATTTAGATACATAGTGTTTGCCAAGGGAAGAAAAACACTGGTAACAAGAGAAAACAGACCTAGCTACACTTGAACAAATAAGCAGCATCTGATGGCAGCTGCAATAGAAGCCTGGCAAATTATCTCAAGGGAGGAAACAGCATTTGGTAATGTCTGTATATTTAGGCAGCCCTTAACTCCAAATTTTTTTTTTAATGCAACAATATTTTATAGTTATTTTTTTACATTTATAAATAATGTTACAGAAACTAGTACAAATTTGCTGTAGTTCTTACAATAATTAGTTAACTTTTTTTTTTAACATTTTGATTACACTGAAATTTTACACAACAACAATATCTCATTTATAAATGTGTATAAATGCACACTATTTTTTTTTATCTAATTCCAAAGAAGGAAATAAATAATTGGAATACTGCTTAAATAACTACGAACTTACAAAATCACAGGTTTTGGTGTTTAAATAAATACATTAATAAAAATTTGGTACAATTTTATTTTGTTTGTAATTTAAGTTGTCTTAAATTCTCCCCTATTTTTTCCATATAGTGAGTCCTTTCAACAGTTTATTCTCAGGTTATTAAATAATAAAACTAACAAAAAGACACAGTACAGGTTTGAAAAAATTGTAGTTACTTTACACAAATTATTTAAGTATTAACTCTAACCTTTTTTTAGTTCCTTACTAACATTGTACACTGTAATTAAACTGGCAAATACTCATTTAAAAACATATTTTTGTCACCAATATGGTTATAATCTTTTTTGATGGTAAGACAACATGAAACATGTATGGTTCCAATAATAAACACAATTGTGTATCTGTGAAGAAAATGTAAGAACTGACTATTTCTGCACTGCCACTGTCTTACCTTTCTCTTCCTTCTGTTAAAGACTGAACAGTTAGTTGGAGCATGTTATTCTTTTGCGGATGGTAAGTGATGTTCTGATGTATACAGTATTTCCAAAATAATAACTCTGTCATTACTTTAGACTTCATACAAGTTTGGCATTAGTTATCTTTTTCTTATATCAGAATACAACACCCCATTAGTAATCTTCTGCATCCCACACAGGAGAAAGACAGAGGTAGAACATTGACTACAGAAAGTCATTCTGTAAACACAGACGTCTATGTGCATAACACAATGAGCCTCTCAATGTCAAAAACAAGTGGTTTACTTTCACGTGAATGTTTGCCTATATGACTACATTGTGTTGCTTTAATGTGATTGCTGGCTTTTGTAGTCAAACTCAAGTCAATAAAATTTTTTTTTCCTTTATAGTACAAAATTGCACCCTACAAAGTAGTGTCCCTTTAACACCATATGATGACAAGGGTTTTTGTGATTTAACTGTGATCCCCTATGTAAGCTATGCTCAGCCGATCACATACTTTTGCCCATACGTTGTGTTTTGAGATTGGCGCGTGCGCATTTTGTTCAGTCAACAAAACTTGAGTCCTGCTTGACAACACTTGTCGGAGCCAATCCGATCGCGGTGACGTCATTGCTGCGCAGGCGAGTGCGGCGCTTGTAGTTGGGGTTTCTTTACAAAGCTCCGCTCACGTTTGCATTTAAAAAATAACGATACTGTTGTGGTTTATTACAAAGCGGTCGACAAGTAAAAAAAAAAAAACATTTGAGGTAAAAGTGTTTACGTTGGGAACCTGACTGAATTATGAAGGCGGCTCCTTTAAAAGCAGATCCAGGGGGCGGGGCTTGGTGTTCCGCGGTCGCTTCTTGTTGCTGCAGCGGGATTCAGTGAGCAGCGCGTTAACGGACCGTTTCGCCGGACTGCTCAGGATGTGGGGTGGAAGACCTGCCATCGCTCCCGACTGTACCGCTGCGAATCCGGCTGTGGGAGGCGGTGTGAGTGTGTGTTGTGTTGTGTTCTATCTGGCGTGCACGGACATTGCGGATTATGAGTTGATCAGTGTGTAAACGCGCGCACAGCTCGCTCGATCCAGTATTTGGGCGCACATGGAAATCGGGTTTGTCTTTTTCCCTCCTCTCTGACAGGGAGATGCCCGAAAGCGTAACGACGGCGCCTGTTTGTACAGGCAATGAGAAAATAACTAGATGTTCATCCTCCGCGTGAAGTAACTTTCACCTGGTGCCCGCTGCAGCAAGGATAACGTAATCCACCCCATCCTCACCGTTCGAGTGGCATTGTGGTGAATGAAAGGCGAAGCTCGCAGCACGACACGTGGAAATGAGTTAGGATGCACGAAGTTTGTGCGACTTTGCGTTTTGCCTGACAAGCTCGCCGTTGAAAAGCGTTTGACGTTTTTGTTCTCTGGTTCTCGTGCATTGGGTTCATTTGTCTCAGGAGCGACGCGGAAAGTTTGCTCAGTCCCGCAACGCAGCCGTCTATTGATGGAATGCGCGACGACCCGCCGATCAGGGCTGAACTGTTTCCCAGAGCGTGAGCGCACACAATTGTTGGGGAAAGAAAACCATGGCACAGCCGTGCGGTAAAGAGGAGAAGCCCCAAGTAGCAGACGTGGATATAGATCCGGATTTCGAGCCTCAAAAGAGGCCCCGCTCCTGCACATGGCCTCTGCCTCGCCCGGAGTGCAGCACCGGGAAGCCCGAGCAGACGGACATTATTCCCGAGGAGGAGGACGACCAGGGTGATCCCGATTGCAACCTAGATGCACACACTGGAGAAAACTCGAGCTATACAAACGTCAAGCAGATTCCCGCTCGAGATTCTGCCGTTCTCGAATTAAACGCTATCTGCAGTGGCCGTTCTTCCACTAATTCCCTGCCTCTGGCTGCTGGAGCCGGAGACTCGAGCGTTAACAGCCTCGTACCCCAGCAGCCCAGGAAATCTTCAGCCCGCAGAAATGCATGGGGTAATTACTCCTATGCAGATCTGATCACACAAGCCATCGAGAGCTCGCCTGAGAAGAGGCTGACTTTAGCTCAGATTTATGACTGGATGGTCAGATCTGTGCCCTACTTCAAGGACAAAGGTGACAGCAACAGCTCTGCAGGTTGGAAGGTATGTGCAATGTCCACTACACCTCCAGTTGCTGTTTACTTGAATTTTGAAACAGCCATGAGTTACGGTTTATTAGCTTAGGATGGTAAAAGGGACACAACTGGAGATGAGTCACTAATTGGGTTATGTGGTTTGGTGATTAAATTGGTGGTCAGTGATCCACCAAAGGGCGTTCTAGTAACCAAAGATAAATAGAGCAAGGTTGCAAATGATAAACCCTCCTTAGAAGTCTTCATTGATCCAGACCAGTAAGCTTGTTTCTCATTTGTGAGGAAGATAAAACTCCTAAAGGAAAGCAGAAGTATAGAAAGCAGTATTAGCTTTAATTACACACAGTTCGAAAGAGTTCAAAATGCAGCATTGGGATCCAACCATCAGCTAGTTAATCAGTTAGTTGCTCAAATGAACTTCTTCCAGATTACTATATATGGGTTAACATATGTTGTATACATGTACAAAAAAAACAGAAATTGTTTGTCTTTACAATACTGCAGCCACACAGTTATGTCACTGATGTACTACTGCATTACCCCTGTTGGAATCAGGCCACTTAATCCAGACATTGGATTCACACTCTTTAAGGTTACTTTACAAGTCCTAGTTACACACAAATGAGCAAAGAGGTTTTATTACTCATGTGGTGTGGGTTTCATGGTCAGGTCTATAAAACTAACTTATCTGGTGTTGAATTCGGGCCAATAGAATCTGTAAATCAATAGGCCTATAAGAAGAGGATGATTTGTAACCAGTGTATGTTCTTTGATAATATTGTATTATAATATCAGACCTTAATGAACCCCTACTCATTTTCCACAAATCATCAATGCATTCTAAAAATCAACAGTAAAATGTCAATAACCAGATAAAATATACACCTGGAGCACTGTAAATAGACTATAAGAGCTTTAAAATGGCTGCTGTTAAAAGGACCAGGCCAAACATTGCAACCATCATTTTTTCCTAATAATGTTCTGCTTTAAGTGTTCTTAAGGTTTAATGGGTATTTTGGCATGCAATATGAGGCCTGAATTGCATGAGTAATTGCCTTATTTGGTTTAAATATGATAAAAAGAAGTACCATAGAGCTATTGCATCTGCCTTGTTGGGCAAAAAAAAAAAAAAAAAAGGACATGAGGATTAAATCAGTTCAGCATTGGGATTGGCTGTTCTGTCCCCACCTCCACTTTCCATTGGCTAGGGTCTTGAGTATAAGAATCAATCAGCTGTTTGGAAACTATGTAGGTCAGTGTGTAGCAGAATGTGAGGAGCTGAGTGTTTGACAGCTAGCTTTGTGTAGATTGGCAGTTCTCCAGGGCTGTGCTGAACAGAGACAGCAGCATGGCTTCAGCTGGGTGGAGTAAAAAAGCCACTGTACATTCAGCTCCATTATCAGCCATTTTAAAATAGCCTGCAGTCCTTTATGTCTGGAATATTACAAGAGCTCATGTTGTTTTCTGATGCTATGTGGCTTATAATTTCAAGTGTACCAACATAAATTCTTATTTCAAATGTAAGTCTCTTTGAATAATATTACTAAATAGTGGTGCACTGATCATTAGTGGTTTCAACCTTTTTTTCAGATTTATGTATTATTATTTATAAGCTCGAAATTTGAAACATAACATTACTCTAGCATATATTAGCATGTTTTAATTATTCAAAAAACAGTTGTCTGATAAAATATATTAGGTATGCAACAAGAGTTATTTATTTATTTAAATCATGTTTCCACTGTACTCCTGGGATTAGAAAAAAAATGCTGGATGCATAGCTCTTCACATTTAGTAGTTGAGTTAAACACAAAAATGGAAATACATTTTAATTGAGAAAGTTCAAAAGTCTGTGTTTGGGGGAAAAATTCTAATATTTAGGGACGGCAACCAAAAGTGACCTCCAGATACAATATTACAACACAAATCTACCAATATCAAGATGATCATAATTTGCTCTCCTATTTTGTTGGGCCCTTAAAGTTAAATTGTCTAGATTGAGTCATACCTCATAATATTTAGCTTAAATACCTCAAAAATGCTGTGCTGTCTGACCATGTGAATAGATTAAAACACACAACCAGTAGGATTTTGATTATTTATGATTATTCTTTTATTCATTATTTCTAAAACATCAAAATACATATTATGTGGAAAGGTGTTTGGACACATTACATCTGCTAACCATACAGGAGGTTTTATGGAATCCCTTTCTAAGTTGGTGCTCTCTTTACTTGTGCAACTGCAATATTTTAAGGAGGGTCTAAATATTTTTTCCCTATTCTTTCACTATAGCATATGTAAGGTTAGATGCTGATGCTGGAGAGAGGGCCTGACTTGCACATTTTAATCTAGTTCATCCCAGTTATGTTCGGTGAGGGTGAGTCAAGAAAACACCTGAGTTTAATAATTAAGAAGTGGTTCCCAATACTTTTGTCTGAATAATCCAAGGCATTGTTTCAGGTCAGGGCTCTGTCTGGGCCACTTCAGAAATCTGATATTTTTCTGGTGAAGCCTTCCTATTGTTGAAGTAGGGGTATGTTATGGGTCACTGTGCTGAAAGGTGAAATTTATACTCAGCTTTTTAGCCGATGCTGAAAGATTGTGTGCAAAATTGTTTATAATTCCCTCTACTACAGATTAAGCCCTAGATCCAGGTGAATAAAATTAAGACATAAAGCAGCTACCACCATGGTTCACTATAGGTATAGTGTTTTTTGGGTGATGCATGGTGCTTATTTTTTTGCCAAACATGTAAAACATTAACCATGATCTCATCAGACCATGCACCCATTTTCTGACAAGTTATTTAGAGATGCAAAGTATGATATTGTTAAAGCCTGGCTTATATATTTTCCTTTGTAATAATGATTCATACATGTTCACAATCGTTAACACTTCTGTCATTTAAAACTTTAGCCTAAAATTATGAATGCTTAATATTTAAAGTAATATGGTATTTTTGTAATACTTGTTTGACTCTTTACCTACCTCTCTTGTGTTTAAGAATGACAAATCCTGCCTTTTAAAGGACCCCCCCCCATAATAGTACATAAAAGTACAGCTTTTGTTGTGTGCTTGCATATTTAAAACCTTCATGTGGACTGGATTATATTAGGAATGTACAATTTAAAAAAGTTATTAATGAAGATTAGTTAAATTGGAGAATTGGTTTTGCGAAACAATTATCAATTTCCTAAACACTGAATTAAATTATAGAAAATTATAGGGATTAAAGTATGAACATTAGGTTACATAATTTACATAATTACATAATTTAGGTTAGATTTTATTTTATATATTTTAGTCCTATTTTTAGAGCTACAGTTCATGTCCAGTTAACATGTGAGGAGAGATGATCAAATATCTGTCATGATGACCAATTGGATTGGCTCACTTCTCATTGTCTAACCTTTGGTTATCTATTGGAGGGCAGCTACAAGTATTTACAATACTGATTAAGCAGTGGGCAACTGATCTACTGGTTCCGTCTTGCACATGGCCCTGCCATGAAAGTAAAGCCTTAGTAAGGGGTCAGCTGCAAAACAACTAAGGAAGTGTACTGGATATGGAATACAATTAAAAATAGAAAACCCCATTGCTCTAAAATGGAAAAAAAAAAGTTTTTTGTTAAGTTTTTTCCTCTCTGTGTTTGTGACTTCTCTCAAATAAAAGAATTTCTCACCCAACCAGGGCCTGTATTTGTCAATTTTCTCAGTACAATGTGTTGCATCGAGTGACCTGAATTCTATGAATATTCTGAGAAATGTGACCATTTTCAAAGATTTCATTCATTAAGTTACAAGCACTGCCTAGTTGAACCTAGCTAATAGGTATTACTAAAGCATTGTAACTTTTAAAAGGGTGATCTTACTGTTTGAAGCAAAAAAAAAAAACATAAACAGAGGGGAAAAGGGCAAAAAATGAGGGGGAAGAAATATACTTTAAACAATAAATGACATTAGGCTAATCTAACACAGTTTGTAAAACAGTCATGTCGTGATTGATATAGTCAGCTGTGTTTGGGCTGTTGCTGCATTAGGAGATGCAACCGAAAAATTGTATAAAAAGGAAGGCATACAAAACAGTGCATTTTCTGAAGATGCATATAGACAAGTCCATGTTTTAAATTGTTTGTGGTGGAATAACTGACATCAGGGCCATGCAGATTACTGTTAGTTCTCAAGACATGGACAATATGCATCAATGTGAAGGTACCAATTGTTATGGAGGCCTTTTTTTTATTTTGAAAAGACACATGCTATTAGATTTTTCCAGGAACGCTGTTTCAACAGAACGATGTCAGGATTCATTCTTAACAAGTTACAAGTTGGGCGGCATGGTGGCTTAGTGGTTAGCACGTTCGCCTCTCAGCGCTAGGGATTCCCCATCTGGGTGGAGTTTCCATGTTCTCCCCGTGTCTGCGTGGGTTTCCTCCGGGTTCTCCGGTTTCCTCCCACAGTCCAAAAACATGGATCAAGTTAATTGAATTCTCAAAAAAATTGCCCCATATAGAGTGTGTGTGTGTGAGTGAGTGTGTGCCCAGCGATGGATTGGCGCCCTGTCCTGGGTCTATCTGCCCAGCGCCCGAGACGTTCTCCCCTGGATGGGCATGGGGAACCCCACCGCGACCCTAATAGAGGATAAGCGGGAGATAATGAATGAATGAAAAGTTACAAGTTTGTAGTGTGCTTTTCTGCCTGCAGTTCAAATCTGTCTCCTATTGATAGCATGTAATGCATCATTAAAAAGAATCGGTCAATGGTGACCACAAATCATTAAGAATCTCAAGTTTGTATAATGCAAGAATGGGCAAAAAAATCCCTTCCAAACTGCAATAAATTGATATTTTTATATTAAATTTATATTAAACAATTGAAAAAGTATCATTACAAAAATAGGTGATGAGACTAAATGATAAAACCTGTATCTGTCTAAACTGAATGTTTTTCAGGCATCAACTTAAATTTGTTTAAACAAATCTATTTATGTCACTTTATTATTTTTTTTACAGAATTCTATTCGACACAACTTGTCCCTTCACAGTCGATTTGTCAGGGTTCAAAATGAAGGAACTGGAAAGAGCTCATGGTGGATGGTCAACCCTGATGGTGGGAAAGGTGGCAAAGTACCACGCAGGCGTGCAGTTTCAATGGACAACAGCAACAAGCTGATTAAGAGTGCACGTGGACGTGCCACTAAGAAGAAAGCTGCTCTTCAGGCTGCTCAGGATGGAAGCTCTGAGAGTTCCTCCAGCTTGTCCAAATGGACTGGGAGTCCCACATCTCGCAGCAGTGATGAGCTAGATGCCTGGACAGACTTCCGCTCCCGCACTAACTCCAATGCCAGCACTATAAGTGGTAGATTGTCTCCTATCCTGGCTAACTTGGAGGTGGATGAAGTCCCTGATGATGATTCTCCTCTTTCTCCAATGTTGTATTCCAGTCCAAGCAGCATGTCTCCTTCCACTGGCCTGGCTGAGCTGCCCCGTCTTGCTGACCTTGCTGGGACTATGAATCTCAATGATGGTTTATCAGACAATCTAATGGATGACCTGCTTGATAACATTAGTTTAACAGCAGCACAGTCTCCAGGCCAAGATGAGAATGGTTCCAATGAACAAGGAAGTACAGTGTTTACCTTCAACTCCACTGGCAGCAGCCTTGGGCTTCCCTCTGTCAGCTATGGACCCAACTCCATGTTCACTCCCCTGTCTGTTACCAGCCTGCGCCAGTCTCCAATGCAGACCATCCAGGAGTACAGACAGGCCACTTTTTCTTGCGGCACTCACTTTGTTAAACAGAGTTTACAAGATCTGCTCAGCTCTGAGCCTCTTAGCCACAATGATGTCCTTCTCACTCAGTCTGATCCACTAATATCACAGACCAGTGTGTCAGTTTCCTCTCAGAATTCCCGTCGTGGTGCAGTACATTCTGGCACTGGAGGGCAAGCAGGACTCAAAAAGGTTTCACTTGCTGGCTGGCGAGTCAATGGGGTTTTGGGGCCATCAAATGAATCAGACTATCAAAGCTTGGTCAAACAGCATCTTCTACAGTCTCCTTCCAGGATCACATCTATGCAGCTTTGTTCTTCAGATACTTTGTTGTCAGGTCTCAACAGTATAATGCCCTGTGTCCAGTCCTCACCTCAGGACCGATTTTCCACTGAGCTCGACCTTGAGGATTTCAGCTCTACCCTTGATTGTGATATGGACACTGGAATGCGAAATGATCTGATGGATGCAGATGATTTGGAATTAAATTTTGATTCCCATCTCATTTTTAATCAGAATGCAAACCTGAATTCTGGCAGTCTGTCAAGTACCAAACAAACCCCATCCCAAAGCTGGGTACCAGGCTGATTGACTTAGCCCACCAAATGTTGCAGGGCGAAATAAAGTCACAATCTATTCTAACAAGGCAATTTAACCCCCAAACTCTTGTTGTATAGTGTTCTCTTACAAAGCTAATTCATAACTCTAAACATGAGTTTTATATAATTGTACACAATTAATAAAGTCAAGTGGCCATAACTTGTGACTCTTGCTGGTCATGGAACATGTTAAGTCACCTGGTAAACCATATGGCCTTTATTAAGTAATGTTTTAAGTTTGATTTTAGCATCATGGACAAGGTCTGTGTGGACCAAATGGAAGAAAAACTGTAATTAAGCATTTTTTGTACATTACTCTAAGACAAAGATTAAGGTATAGACAGTAATTCCACAGTTAGTTTAAAACTGTAATCATACAAAGTCCAAATAAGAAAAACATCATCTTTCATCTGCCAAAATGGTCATCATTTAGTAGACTGTTGACCTGTTTACAGCTAAATTTAGAAGCGGTACTGTTGTCAACATTAACATGATAATGTTTTTGTTTAGTGTCATAGTCCTTTTGTAATAGTGATACGGGAATTAAAGAAGTTGTATTATGTATTCTTTATTCGTTTTACAGAAGTGAGGAAAGACCAGCTAATGAGCTATAAGATTCATGTGAACGTTTTTTTTTTTTTTTTTTTTTTTTTTCTTTTTTTTTATCTTTGGTGCACTGCATTAATAATTTTTTAAAAAGTCAAAGGGTGAATATTCTGCTTGAAGTACTTGATCCTGTCAGTTGTCCCATCACCTTCACCCAGACCTTTCCTTCATAGACATTAAGTATTTTTTTGTGATGCGTGTGTTTCAAATGCGTAGCATATTTATTCTGGAGGCAGAAAAATGGTGAAGCTTTGGAATATGATTTGCCACTATAATGTGTATAGTTGGAAAACCACAATTTATAAGCTTCTAGGGCTTTAATGGCACATTTTAGCCATTGTACATATCCACACACTTCACGGTGCTTTATAGAGCATTGTTTGCTCTAATGGCAATATGCAGCTATAATCTTCATGTTGCATGTAGACCAGACCCGTTTTACTATTCTAGCTGCACTCTATGTAAGGTAGGATAATTATGTGGACTGTATTTTACCTAATGTGTACTACATTCACTAAAATTCCGCAACAGAATTATGTTTAGTGTTTGTAGTAGTGAAATTTAATATGGCATACAATTGCTGCATTATCATGATTTGAATTTGTTCCCAAATCTTCAGTAACATCTCAAGGAACTGATGTACGTACAATCATATTATTAGTAATGTTGCGTGGTCTTTATTGTTTACATAATACCAGAGTTCTTGGATAAAACAGAAGTGCTGTAAATTGCTATTCGGATATTGAGATGTTATTTTTAAATATTTTTAACTTGCTCCATTCAGAGTTCATTGTATGTGACTAATGCATCATGGAGAAATGCAAGTAAATACCAATTAGCGAAAGCAACAGTTTTATGCATCATACCCTGTATGCTATGACTGGATATCCCTAATCAATTTACTGATATACATTGTTTTATTGCTGAAGTAAAACATGGTACCTTGCATGTAAATAAAGCTTTACACAGTACTATTCAAATATTTTCTGTTTTGATCTTTTGTTATTTATAGACTGTTTAGGTGTCAGTGTTTTCCTGGGAACCAATAGTTATTCAGCTGTTATAACAGAATTGCCGACACCAATATCTGGTATTAAGTACAATACTTTGTTCATGTGCTTGTGCTGTAACACTATGCTGATGCAATGGCATTGATACCTTATTCTGTAATTTCAGTCTGTGGGTTTCTGGTAACAAGCTTTTTCATCCTCTAGAGGGAGACAAATGTAGTCTGGCAGTAGATAGATTAAATTTAATTGTCATTGAGATTACAGATGCAAGGCCAGTAAAATTTGCATCTAACCAGGGTAACATGGATATAATTTACATAAAGTGCAGTAATAACAGTGATCGCTGCAGTGAATACTAATGTAACTTTAATTGTTAAAATCCTATGCTCTGTTTCAACTTTATGAGCAGAAATACTGTTGGGAATGCTTTGGCATGAGAATACACCACAGAGGTAAGATCAATAATCACTGTCGCTTAAAACCCTGTGTTTGTTGTTGGATGCTGGGCAATCCAACAATTATCTTTGTCTGTTTATGCTCAATGAAAATCTCTCTTGTGGTGATGACACACATGCTTTTATTTAAATGATATAAGGGTAAGCGATGGATAAGGGAAATTTTATCTTGTATTTCTTTTGTTTTATGTATATCAGGCCATTAGCAGCATTAGGCACAAACTCCAGTATTCACTCAAGGCAGCACTCAAGTTCTGTTAAACAGTTATTGTGAAATGATTATATATGATTTGCTGCAGTTGTACACTGTGTGGTAATAAAATCCACTGAATGAGGAACAGATTTTATGTTTAGACAACTTGGAGGCATTATGTATACAAATGTAAGTATTTGTACTTGGGCTGAGAAAATGTGTCATCAGTGCATCTCTGT
Organism: Corydoras maculifer; assembly: GCA_019802435.1. Taxonomy (NCBI): domain Eukaryota; kingdom Metazoa; phylum Chordata; class Actinopteri; order Siluriformes; family Callichthyidae; genus Corydoras; species Corydoras maculifer. The sequence continues at coordinate 522,348 of JAFMOD010000193.1, read as the reverse complement.
TTGGGTGGTGGACTGTTTGTCAGTTTTGCAGTGACATTGATGCAGTGAGGGGGCTTTATGCAGCAGTGCTACTGTAGTAATTTTATTTAAACACCTTAGTGACACTGCTGGGGTAGGATTAATGCAGTAACCAAATAATAACTGCTCTGTGGTGGTACAATTGGGGTCCTGACCATTAGAGAACAGAGTACAGTGGAATAACACAGAATGTACTGTAGTTCACAAACAGATAGACTACAGGCTGAAATTGTAGAACTACAAAGTCCATCTTTGGGAAAAGTGGAACTGATGAAATAATAAATGAAGCTAAAAGGCATGTTTTCAAACTTTTCACTGTTACTGTATATCAACCATTAAATTAATTGCATATGTTGAAAGATAGAAAAAACATGATTTCTGAATAACACAAAAAAGGACAAATGCTGGTGAAGATTAATTACAGAATTAATAAAATAAAATTAGCATAATTTAAAAGGCACCTTTCTGTCTTGTCATGACAATACCAATGTGAAGTAGGAAAATATAAAGACATAGTTTTATTATTCAGAACCTTTCTGCTCCTCAAATGTCCTTAATTTAATTTAACTGTGTACCTTTTGAACTGATGGGTCAGAAGTTGATTCCAAGCCAAAACTTGTTTTACTAAACAGGAACTTGACCCAAAAGAATTTCTGTTTGAATAAATGCAAATTGCCACAAATAAAAAATTTTGTAGGAGGGCTTGCGCATCCTTTTAAGGCGTGCGTGCGTGTGTGTGTGTATTCATTCATTCAATCATTATCTCCCGCTTATCCTCTATTAGGGTCGCGGTGGGGTTCCCCATGCCCATCCAGGGGAGAACGTCTCGGACGCTGGGCAGATAGACCCAGGACAGGGTGCCAATCCATCGCTGGGCACACATTCACTCACACAGACACACTCTAAACGGGGCAATTTTGAGAATTCAATTAACTTGATCCATGTTTTTGGACTGTGGGAGGAAACCGGAGAACCCGGAGGAAACCCACGCAGACACGGGGAGCACATGGAAACTCCACCCAGATGGGGATTTGAACCGGGAATCCCTAGCGCTGAGAGGCGAACGTGCTAACCACTAAGCCACCGTGCCGCCTGTGTGTGTGTGTGTGTGTATATATATATATATATATATATATATATATATATATATATATATATATATATATATATATATATATATATATATGTGTGTATATGTATACTTTTTTATTTATTTATTTTTTTATATAAACATAAGACTTTATTCAGCATCTTTGCATCATTTCAATGTGTCTTTTTTGAAATATTGTTTCATGCAGGGAATGAAGTCTCCATCTGCAGTGACAGTAGATGTAAAGTATGCCATAGGCCCTTGTGCACTGATTGGTGGACACCTCTGCCACAGATTTTCATTGGGTAGAGGCTATATTGTACTGAACCAATCAGCTATTCTGTTTCCAAGTAAATTTGGCTGTGGAGCTATTTAAATCTATATTGGGAAGAATGACTGGAGATTCTGATCCTACCTTGAAACATAATTAAAGCCTTATTTTTATAACATTTACATAACTGTTTGTACTAAAAATATTAATATTGTTTGCAAAATACCACAACGAATATCACTGTGACCTTACAGCAAAGAAATCCTGGGTTGAATTTGCAGGCATTTTCTGTGTAAAGATCACATATTCTCCCAATGTCCATTTGAGTTTCCTCAAGCAGCACTGCATTTCTCCCACAGTTAAAAAAACACGGATGACAGGTAAATTAAAAAGAGTAAATAGCATCTATGAGAGATGTTTTGTCTGTTTCTGACCTGTGATGCACTAACAATTATTCCATTGTGATTCCACAGTATATGGACCTTAAATACATTTTAAATGTGGAATAAATTTTACCCATTAGAACTCCTTTTTTAATTCAGATAGCTCTTGTGGCTTGTTTTGCATGTCTTTACATTCTTAGTCTAATCTCATATTTTAAATATGTTTAAAGTCATGCATTTTGGAACCTGGTGGGATGGAATGAATGATGTCCCACCGCCCTCTGCAGTTTAAAAATGAAACAGCAGGGTGTTTTGGGCCAGAAGCTTGTCACCATTTTTGTTAGTTCATTTTAGTAAATTGTGATGGTGCATTTGAGGTAAGAGGACGTCCTATGATCAGTGGTTAGCTATTGGAATGCCACAGCTATTATTGGTATTGCAGCCGTCCATCTGCATTAAGAGCATAATTAGCTACATTTTAAAATATGTTTATAGCATTACAACTCTTATTAACACACAGTTTCTTTATATTGTGCTACAGCCATCATGGTTTGCTTGCATTAAATAAACAATAGCCAGATTGATGAAAAATTTGACTCATTAAAAAAAATTGAGTCTAGTGTAAGAAATGCTTAAAAGGTAAATACATTTATTAGGTTTAATATGGCACCAAGAACTTCAGTAGGACCAAATTATTTTTACAGGAACTTTTTTTTAAGCCTTTTGCATCTTGAGCACTGCAAAAATTAGTATAATGAGTAGATTTATCTTGTATAAATTTCTTGCGATAATTAAATTTCTTGCCCAGGGATGGATTGGCGCCCTGTCCTGGGTCTATCTGCCCAGCGCCAGAGACGTTCTCCCCTGGATGGGCATGGGGAACCCCACCGTGACCCTCATGGAGGATAAAGCGGGAGCTAATGAATGAATGAATAATTAAATTTCTATAAATTAAAATAATTTCTAAAAACTAGATTCATCTTACTTAGAGACCGTTTTTGACTGCTTAAGATTATATTTTTTGCAATGAATCATTACCTCTGTGCCCAGTTCTAAGCAGTATTTTTGTTTTCCATTGTAATGCGCTGTGGTGTTCTGTGATTGCAGCTGCCACTTAATCTTACATTAGTTGCCATGTCTCCTTGGACACCATAAGACACCAAGTCAACTTATAAACAAAGAACAGAAGTTTATAAACACATCACTTAGCTCTTATTTGGACAGTTGTGTTGTATATTTTTAAGCATTTGAATATTATTAAAAATCAGTTTTCAACATGCTCAGGTTCAGTACATACAAAGCTGCTTCTTCAGTTAAAATAAAGCAGCTGGAGGAAGAACTTGCGTTACAGCTTGAGGAACTAAAGACTATTCAAGCCTTTTCAAAATCACACAGGTAAGAACACCCATTAACTCCTCTATTTATTGATTTTTGTAAAATCATCTTTCTGCTGAACTTCCAGGCTGATTCCTATTCCAAAGGATGTGTTATATTTCCGTATGGAAAGGCAACATATTCTCCGGAAAGAACTGCAGGTAAGCCTTGATTTGGTCACCTATATATTATTTAAATATCCCTTACATAAAATAACCCTTAATGACAGTTTTCGTATGTATGCCACCTTTAAAATAACAGGGTAATCGGGGTCCGTGACCCATAATTTCGTTCCTATCTCATGTACCACATGTGATATTATACATTCATTATCTCCCGCTTTATCCTCTATTAGGATTGCGGTGGGGTTCCCTATGCCCATCCAGGGGAGAACGTTTCGGCGCTGGGCAGATAGACCCAGGACAGGGCGCCAATCCATTGCTGGGCACACACTCACTCGCACAGACACACTCTATATGGGGCAATTTGGAGAACTCAATTGACTTGATCCATGTTTTTGGACTGTGGGAGGAAACCGGAGAACCCGAAGGAAGCCCACGCAGACACGGGGAGAACATGGAAACTCCACCCAGATGGGGATTCGAACCGGGAATCCCTAGCGCTGTGAAGCGAACGTGCTAACCACTAGGCCACCGTGCTGCCCACATGTGATGTTAATGATGATAATAAAAATTTGAATCTTGAATCTTGAACTATAGGTCAAAGGCATCCAATCTGTGTTGTCACAATCAGAGCTGATTCAGAGAGAGCTAGAAAGCTGCCTGGGCCTGGAATACACACCAGAGAGCTTACCTCTGTTACTACACCAGGTACACTGCATTTTAACATTATTTATATAGATAGACCGATATATGGTAGCTTTATTACTAACATCTTATGTAAACACCTGTCTTATACACCAATTCAATTACATTTGGGTGTATGTATATGTACAGTATTGCATTGTGACAGAGCAGCTTCATGGAAATTCAAGGCATCAACAATCAGTTAACCAATAGCAGGCATCGATAATACACAACAATTCAGTAGTGACATTCAGTTTCAATCACTCCTTAATTCACTGGACATCCGCGGTGTCAGTAGTTTGTCAAATGAGGCAAATGAGTTGTCAAATGAGGCAATATTTTTGAATTATTATTATTATTATTTAAAAAAAAATTAAATCTATGTTTTTATACTGTACATGTTCACCTATTTTCCAGTTCTTCACAGACCGATTATATCAACTGTCTCAATCTAAATATCAATTAATGTTAAGGTGGAGGAGATTCTGTCAGCATTCTGCCATCCTTGAAGAGTTATATTCTCATTACAAGGTAATCTGTGTATAATAACCGTTTTTCTTAGCACTTAACTGTATAAATACCAAAAATATTGTATAATACATATTAACATTAATTGGTGTAGAGGCAGATTACACACTTGAGGCGTGAATTTGAGGATGCAGAGCAGAGGACTCATCGTTTAGCAGTATGCAGAGAAAAGCATTTTACAGGCACCGGGTATCCAGTTCCTGTAGTGATGCAGGAAGATGTGATCATCTACTTACAGTGGCTGATCTGCTATTTGCACTCAGTTAAAACCATCAACAACTTCATACATGTAATATATATTTGCATATTTTCTTTCTAAATATTAAATATTTGCATCACCGAGTTAAGAATATGCTTGGAATGTTTTGGAAAAGATTCTTCATTATCTTCCTTTGAGTGAAAGAAAAAAGGGACATTATACTGACATGCCAGACTTCACTTCACCACCTGAGATTTCAGGTTAAGTATGATCTGTTGATTTTATGCCTGAAAGTAATATAAATCTTTTTATTTTGTCTATTCTCAATGAGGGTCACCACAGTGAATCTTTATTTTATGTTTTTCCCTGTACCACGTATCCTCCATCATCACCCCAACCACCCGTATAAAGTCCCTTACTGCATCCATAAACCTACTTTTTCGCCTTTTGGTCATCCTCTCCACTTCTGGCCTGGTGGCTCCGTCCTCAGCATCATTTTGCCAATATATATCTCATTCCTCCTCTGCACATGCCCAAACCAACTTAATCTCACCTCCCTTACTTTATCCTTCAAAACATTTTACCTGTGGTGTTAAAATGCAGTTATGAGAACAATTTAATAAAAATGTAACGCTTGCGTACAGTTTTATTAAACAGGCAAAGTATACACACTTTGTTCAGTTTAGGCCATCATACCGATGGTCAAATTTTGTCTAAGTTCCATATGCAAAGAACTGATGTGAAGTTTCCAATTTGTGGACATGTCTTTTTAGTTGTAGCATTTAAGTTTGACATATTTACATAAGTGTTTATGACAAAAGTCTATACTAAAAAAGTATACAACTTATTGTTGCATTCTATCAAACTCTTTTAATAAAAGGTATGCCTGGACCAGCTTTAGAAGTACCCCCACTCTGCTCATATTTAGAAGATATCCGAGCCCCTCTCCAACATCTGCTGTCCCACTATAAAATCCAGTACAACACAGAGATCATCCAAACCTCTGCTGATGAAATGAAGCTTTTCAGCATGGTATATTTAGGTGTCACATGTTTCACTGTAAATGCAACTTAGAAAGTGAAACATTATTAGGGCTAATTCTTTATCTTTTACTGAAGGTCAATGAAAAGTTCAAGACTATTTTCAAAAGTCAAGAACTGATGAATACCTTTCTGCAATATGATAGCACTGATGCTATAGATAAGAAATGGGGAAAGAGCCCAAGCATGGCTGTCAGAAAGCCATCTAACTGGATTTCACACACAAAGGTATAGAACAATCATGTGGGCAACAAGTGTCTCCTGCATGGTGTACACATAAATTAATAATACATATGTTATTATATGTTCCATTGCATTCATATTAGACAAAATTTATTTTAGTAATATTTTAATGTATTAAATAAATTGTACAGTCATTAAGCTTGTAGATGTTTGCTGATATTAGATTTCCAGCCATATCATTAAGGTATAAAATGTAGGTGTCTATTTTTTGACTATAAATAGTATACATAGTTTAATGCACATAACAAAAATTTCCCTCCGGATAAATAGTGTCTATATACCTATCTATTTAATGACATTTAAAGTTTCAAATAAATAAAATATTTCATTATAATTTACATCGTAATCTTAGCAAATCATGTACAAATGATTTCTTGATTAAACCAGTGTTATTCAAAATATTTAAATATATTTTACTCTACTTTCTTGCTTTTTTTTGTTTGTTGTCATTAGATAAAACCAAAGAAAGACCCTTGGCAACAGAAACAAATGTCAAAGCTTAAAGAAATCAAATGTGTGGATGAATTGCTTCAGCTACTCTGCAGGCTCTGTAAGGTAAATGTGTGGATTAGTTTATGTTTAAATATTTTAAAAACATTTCAAGATCTAGCGTTGCTTATTCATTTTGTGAATTCTTGTAATTTATGTTCATAATCCTAATTGTGTTTTTAAGGAGTCAGATATCCACAAAGTAACCAAGATCTTAAGGCAGCATGCAACTTTTGTCTGTAAACCGGAATCCATGCAGCAATTATCAGTGTCCTCAGCAATGACCCCTTCTGTCATCTCTGACATATGGAAAAGCATCTATAACATTGTACTGTTCTTTCAAACAAAACTCCTGTTGAACTGTTTTCATTTTTTAACTTGAATACATTTATACACCACCTTAAAACAAATATTGCCATTTTAGGAATCCGGTGTTCGTGCCAATGAAGATACATGTCAAATGAAGATGAACAGGTAATCTCCAAAGTAATATTTTAAATTAGTCTTTTTTGTGGTTAACCTGTGCATCTTATAACTTGATGATCTAAAACAGTTTTATGCTCACTTTATTGATTCTAGTGCCCAAGATACTGTATTAAACAGGGGAGCTAATTTGTCCCTGCTCTATATGCGCTACCTTTGGCTCAGGGAAATGAAGGTGACGATCTAGATATAATCTGAATCTAAATATAAATATTGTAAATCATCTCATGACATTTTTTTTATTTAGCTTTTTTTTCTCATTTTACTTGATAACAAAGATTATTGTTTTGTTGTAGCGTACCTGTTTGGGCATGTTGAACTATCTGCGTTCAGTGGAAAGGACTCTGGCCATAGACTCTAAGGGGCTGCATATGAAGAAAGGTATGATGACCATCCCTGAAAATGCAGGATCAGCATTTGCTAATGCCTTTGATTCTCACTGCTACACATACAACAATGCTACTGACTACAAGGTAATAATCCAGCAAGTCTCACATGTTGCTTTGAAATCTCTAAATTGTTATTTGTATACATTTTATGTCACTTGTATACTTGTAACACCAGAGGTCTATTTCTTATAATAGATTTAATAAGATCAAACTTACAGTAGAAAATTATATAGAAAATCGTATAAACTGGGTGCAGTCAGGTACTCAGTCCTGGTCCTGTGGGTTCACAGTTGTGTGTGTGCACCCAATTCAATGGATTAAAGTGGTTGCAAATATCTGATTAGTTGGATTAGGTGTGCAAGGAACAAGGAAAACAAAAGGTGCAAGTCAATAGACCAGGGTTGATAAACACTGACTGATCATATGAGCTGGATTCAAACAAAATACATCCAGGTTTCTTGTTCAGTAATGTGTTTAATACGGGAAGATAAAAGATGAACTTCTGTATTTACTTGGAATATAAAGTTTCTTGGTATAACTGGAAGTAAGTTCAGAAAAAAAGGATCACTTTTCATCTAATAGGAGGAAATAGGAGGCAGGCTTGTGGTTAAGGAACCAGTCTTGTGACCTGAAGGTCCTTGGTTCGATTCCCAGTCCCACCAATAACTATGGCTAAAGTGCCCTAAAGCAAGGCACCTAAACCAAACTGCTTCCCGGGCTCCGTGTGCAAGACTGTCCACCGCTCTGGGCATGTGTGCTCACTTCTCTCAGTCTGTGTGTTGCACTGTGTGTTTCACTGCACGCATGGTATAAATGTTTGTTTTGTATCTAGGTTCATTGCAAAGAATTTATGGATTTCACTGAGGTGGACAACATTTGTGACTATTATAGTACTGAAGGGAGATACATTAACACCCAGGACCAGAAAGGCTTCTACATCATATATGATGCAGGTCTAATGGACCTGGAGGAACTTGAGCACACACTGCTCATTACAGCATCCTATTTCATCTGCAGAAACAGAGGTCAGAGCTGGCAGTGGGAACTGTACCTTTAAAAAAAAAAAAAGAAAAGTTTTTTTTTCAGTGCAGCACCTACACTTCAAATATTTTTCCACCTATAACACAATGTCCATTACTCAAATAATTATTCTAATTTAAAGTGTTGATTCGATGATTTGTATATATATATGTTTTTTAACAGATGAATCACTGAAACCTTGGAAGGCTTTTAGCTCCAGCACTGTAATAGACGTAGATCGAATGGCTGTACTTTTAGATATCTGGACATGTGAGACTGCTTTCCTAGAGCACAAAATTAAGGTATTGTATTTATGAAGCTACAAAATTACGAGACTGAATTAACACACACTGTGTTAAATAAACTTGTATAAACACTAGGGTGTTTGCATGTGTGTGTGTCTGTGGATGGGTGTGTATATTTATAGATATTGAACTGCTATTTTGAGGCTTATCAGCATGTCACAGACAAAGAAGAGAAATTAAATTTGGCCCAGGTTATTACAGACATAATGTACAGAAGACCTCACATAGATTTAGAATCAGATTACTTTGTACAGTCGTACAAAGAGGAACTGAGTTGCCTACAAATCCACCAGCAACTTATTAAATTAGTTTTGGATTGTCAGGTAATTAGCTTTTTAATTTCTAATCGTAATAATAGTATGAATTTTACAATAGGAAAAGTCAATTTGCAATCATGCATTGTCTTGGTAAAGGTTGATCAGCAACGTCAGTATCTTGAAAGGATATGGAGAGGAAAGGAGAGCAAATACTCTGTTTATGAATATGGCCTTCCTTTAAACTATGTCTCTAAACAGCTGGTCTCACTTGGTGGAAGCAGGTATACAATATTTTAATATTTTTACAAAATAACTGTTCGGAAACTGTTTTACACTGATATTGTAAATCTCAACTTTTTTTTTTTTTTTTTAATGTATTTCTGTAGCCAAGCCCTGAAGAGTGTGTATATGTTAGAATTACACCCATCTTTAGGCCAAGCAGCAGTAGTGTATCAGGCACTAAAGCAAACCCATGCTGAGATGTGTCAGCTGCATGGGATCAGGAGTGTTTCCCAAAGAGTAAGAGTTGAGCAGAAGGTCCTGAAGCAGGCTTTGTATCATTGGCACACAATGGCCACTCCAGGAGCATCATACAGTCCCCTGATTCAGAGAGATGTATGTGTTTATATATATATATATATATATATATATATATATATATATATATATATATATATATATATATATATATATATATATATATATATATATTAAAGAATGCTCTATGCAATAGTGGTTACTAAGTGGTTTGTGTATTTTTTGAACAAGATATATGCTTTATATTGGCTCTTCTAGTTGTTTTCAGATGTGTTTATTGGGGATCCAGTCTTAGTTCGAGAGGTTTGCATGTCTGTTCTAAGGTCAGTAACCAAGCCAAGAAGCCAAAAGGATAGAGAGGAGCACATAGTTGTGATGGAAAGCATCTCCAGACTTCTTGAGTTGGTCACACTTCATTACCGCATTGTAAAATCAGCTTCGGAAACTGAACATCTGATACAGTTGAGTCCAATTTAATTTACTGATTCATAATTTGAATAAATGAACTTTTATTAGTGTCACAGGGAATTCTAGTTTTTAATGTTTGTATTCACAGAGCAAACGATGGAAAGTGTTACCAGACTATTAAAAAAACATTCAATAAACATTTAATTACACAGTTAATTTCAGAAGAAAATGAAACACTAGCAGATTTTTTTTAGAGGACCCTAAGAAAAAAACTCACGTCAACATGAGTCCATTCATTCCTTTATTATCTGCCGCTTTATCCTATATTAGGGTTGCGGGGGGGTTCCCCATGTGATTTACATGTTTTTGGACTGTGGGAGGAAACCGGAGAACCCGGAGGAAACCCACGCGGACACGGGGAGAATGTGGAAACTCGAACCAGGAATCCCTAGCGCTGAGAGGCGAACGTGCTAAACCTTGGGCCCTGTGAGGTGAACAAAGTGTGTCTGTTATTTGATATTTACATTGAAATCTTGGACTTAAATCCTGGTTTATCTTTGATGAATGTTCAATGCTTGCAGTTTGACTAGAGTATATAAATGATTGTAAATAACTATATATTTTTTGTTTAGATTATACAAATCTCTGAATAATCAGTCACCGCAGTTTGAACAAAACAACAAGGAACAAACTTCCAAACATTCTACAGGCCTCCAGACCAGCAAGAAATGCTCAGACAGGTAACAAAAAAGAAAATTCATGTGTTAATGTGGTAAATGGTCACTTTATTTACACTAAAAACATTTACACTAAGACTATTTTTTAGTCTTTCTCTAGCCATCCATGAGCTTGATGAAAACCAGATTGGAAAATTTAGTTTCCAGAATGAAGAGGCTATCCTACAAGTAATGGCATGCAGTCTTATTTAAAGTCATGTTTATATATAGAGTATATTTCTTGTTTAATTTATTGTAACACCATGCTGCATTGTTTTCTTTAGCTCTTGAACCAGTCCAATTTAGAGAATCTCCAGGTGGTCCTTGCTTGCCAGGTAACTCAGAAGAATGCAGTTTTTGGAGTATTAAAGCAGGATTTATTTTGCCACTGGGCTGAGAATTCTGTGAAAACTCCAGATACTCAAAACATATCAACCACCAATAATAATTCCATTACACGAAATGGGTCCGTTAACAATTACGAGTCTTATGTAATATTGAGAGTATTTAAATTTTTAAAAGATGTACAGTTTATTGTTGTTGATACACAGGATAGTCAATGGTCTTGTGTCTATTGAGTTGAAAAAAGTTGGTCCACAAGAAGAAATGATGAAATTTTTTAAAGAGAAGAAGAAATGGACAAATCCAGTGATATCTGATCCAGTATGTTGGATAAAAGCACAGTTTTATATAAAAAAAACACATTTTAATGCACACTTTTCTCCGAACTTTATTTGATTACTTTTATTGTTAAACATTTTTTATTTTATTTACAGGATGAAGGACAAAAACATGATGGAAAACGTCTTCTAGAGTTTTGTCATGAGTATGTTAATATGATTATTTACAATAAAACTGCAACTGCTTTTCTAAAATTCAACTTTAATCATTTTGTTGGAATGTAATGCTTGTTTTAGATTCAGCGTGGAGATGTCACAGAATTGTATAAGAGGTCAAATCATTGGTCTCTACTCCAGCCTTACAACACTGCTAGATCTGTTGCCAGATGTTGGCCACCTGAACTTTGTTTTTACACAAGACAGCAAGATTGGAAACGATGCTGATTCAGAAAATATTTTACAGCCTAATTCCAGGTACAATTCAACAAGAATAATCACGTAATAGTTATTTGCTGTAAGTGAAATAATATAATTTTTCCAAATTTTTTTCCCAGTTTTTTGATGTCCAGGGAAATTCATTCTCGTCCTGGGCAGCTTTTGTCAAATGATAAAAAGACATTAGTAAATTTGTGGTGCATTCCACATTATACTGAAGTTCTTAATATGTTTAAAACACTGGATAAGAAGGTAAGCAATGATTTAGGCCTTTAATTTGTCCCACCATGGGGAATTATAATGCACCATTATATTAATTAGTATTTTTTATTAATTTTACATTATCATTATTATTATTTTATTACAATTTAGTATTAAAGCACTTATATTGATATATCAGTAGTTTTGTTGTTTTTCCCACAAAGGTTATTTTGTTATAGTTAATGTAAACCTTGATGTGTTTTTCTTTTAGGCATGTTATCAATCTCTTCAACACATGCTGACTATTGTATCAGCTCTGCATGACATTGTCTTCTATTTAGTGAGTTTAGCTTCCTTAGGGAATTCAAAAGGGTCACTCTATTCCAGTGATGATTTAACCTTCACTGCAGACTGGGGAGGATCAGAAAGCATCAGTAAGAAAATATTACTGTAATATAAATATTACTACCAAATATTATCAGTGTTTGGCAACTGAATTGTATTTATGATATAAAAAACTCATACTATGCTGGAACGTTGCATAGAGGCGGAACTGAGAGACATCCAACGACAGATTGACTGTCTTTCTGAGTCTGGAAGTTTAGAAGTTGTGGGACAGCTGCTTCAGATGCAGAGGGAGGTGCTCATCCTTCAGTTCGAAATGACAGTGCGGTGCTTGATCAGGTTTTTGATCACGCTTATGAATAAGTTCTAATGTTAAATAGTTATTTATGTTTTCATTCTCATTACAACCGATGGCTCTCTCTGTATAAAGAGAGAGCTTTCTTTCCTCAGGAAACATTGCTGCTTATCAGAGTATAAGTGACAACATGAGCCATGCACTTTCAGTTTTTAGCCAAATAAAAAAATCTAAGCTCCTAAATGTTCCCATACCTGAGCCATTGGAGCCTTCCTGTCCAGAGGTTAGTAGGCAGCAAAGACTTGTCAACAATACTGTTATGATGCTGTCAGTATTACCTTCATTGATGAGCAAATTAGCCCTATTATGACTGCTGTTCTCTTAATGGTAAACAGCCTTCGGTAATAATCATGTTTTTTTTTTTTTTTTTAAACTCATATTTTCATTTAGACCCAAAGACTCTATCCATGGAGAACATTTCTTTTTAATTATGGGTTGTACCCCTTGTCTATATGTGATAATGTTCCGATAGACTTTTGTATTCAGGTATCCTAAAATCTACTTTTAATTTTTTATACATATATCTTTTAAAATTGCCGTTATCAGTACTGATTTTATACTTGCTTCTGCAGCTCTGCATGTGTGATCTAAATGAGCACAGCAGGATAGAGGTTAATGGAGCAATGTTAGAAGTTTCACTCGTTCTTAATGATCTTATGACTGGAGAGGAAGATGCTGCCTCTCTGCAGCTCCTATGTTCTTCAAACCATGGCATCAACATTCATACCGACAAAGAAGTAAATGCAGTTTTAGATATGTGTGGGAGTCTGTGTGCGTTGGTGGGTGTGTGTGTGGGGTGGGCGCGTGTGTTCCATTCCAACATTTTACAGGGATTTTGCAGTTTATGTTTTATGATGCTTGATACAAAAAATACAGTAAATTGTAAAAATGGTAAGCATCATCTGTGATTTGTTTATTTAAGTACTTATAACTCACTGCAAAGGAATTTTTAGACACCTTGTGTAAAGATGTGTGCTTCCAGCATTAAATTTTTTAGATCAAATGTAAAGTTGAGTTCTTGTTTTGTCTCACTGTATATTAACATCTAAACAAACCCTTATTTGTTTAACTTCAGAAATCAACAAACAACCTAGAGCATCCGAACAGAAACCCAGAACAAATTAAGTGCACACTAGATGGTCCCAGGCACTGCCTTGCGTTGCAAAGGGGTTTCTTAATGCTCTGGAAGCAATTGGAAGTTTTTAAAGAGAACTGGGTACAACATCAACTGAAAGAAGATCATCTTGGTACTCCTATACAGTTCCAGAGATTTAACAACCTATATAGGTATCTTCACAGCTCATCTGTGTTCACAAAATACATACTTTAATATCAACTTTATGAAGAATTTATATTTATGGGTTTTAATCTTATATTGGTTTTTTTATTCTATTATAATGTTATATAAAATTTTATATAAAGATTAGTCATAGTTTAAAAAGCTGTATAAATTGATTAAGGACTATTAAATCTCTCTAATCCTGTTTTGTATTACAGGATGGACATTTATTATCCCAGTATGCGAGCTCTGGCACAGCAGATGGGGCAAGAGCAGGAGTATGAAGCTGTGCTGGCACACAACCTGCATAACCAGGCTTTCTACCCCCCTCCAGGTGCCTCGCAGCTTGACATCAAGACATACCAGGTTCACAATACATTTTTTGTATTGCCACAATAATATTGTTTAAGGAAGCTACTGATGTTATCCAAATATAATGGAACATGTTACATTTGATTTGCAAATATACAGTACTGTCATAATCATAAATCATTAAGCATAAATACATTGTTTCCCAAGCAGTTTATTTTATAAGATTCCAAATGTTATTGTTGTATTAAATAGTATATTTATGTATATTGTTTTATGAATGTTGGAAGATTTAATATGACCAGAAATGTTTTTACTGTTATCTGTTTATATTTACTTGTGTTTGTGTATATGGAGCAGCTGCTCAGACTGTTGGAGATCACAGAATGCAACATGATCAGAGCAGTTCAGACGAGGATTGGTAGGGAAATGACGTTTGTGTTGTCCGAGCAAGCCCAACAGAACAGTAATCTCCCCACAGGTACTTCACAGACTGTTCTGCAGTACATGCTCATACTTTTACATCCAAAACATGCAATGAAGTGTTCATCTCTTCAGCTACACAACACTGTCCGTCAAGTCACAATCAGAAGCTCAGGATCTGTAAATCTGGTTTGAAATGTTCATGATTTCATTTGCAAATTGTAGTAGATACCAATGTTTGAATGTTATGCATTTTCTGTTTTTTTCTAACATTTGTGGAAATGTGCTTCCACGATTCACTGTCCTTTATTAGAGCGGCCACAGATTGTAGAAAATTTCATCCATCGCTTAATGTGTAAAGGAAAACAGACCGAAGGACAGGTACAGAACAAACATTCATTTGTGCAATAGTCATGCTTTAAGTGATTATATGGTACACTAACCTTTAATAAATACAGTAATCCAGCATATTAAATTAATCTTATATTAAATATCCACCTTTACTATGGAATGTCAGTGTATTGATGAAGTGGCTTGGAAACCTTTATTTTATTATTTATGCATGCTTTTAAAAGATATATGCAGGTATGGTGAATATATAGAATTATTATTTTGTTACTATTATTAAGACAGATTATAATGAGGCAAATATCAGATGAGAGTATGTTATTTACACTGTTCAAGTCCAATCCACAGTTGGTTTAAAATGGTTAAAACAGAAGTTATTATGAATTAATGAATCAGTTTTAGTTTTGAAACAAATCAATCTTAAATATTTTGTGTAACAAGTTGGTACACTGGACTAAAAGAGCTTCCACAGTATTTTAAAGCATGCAGAATTTTACCTTTACAAACTGGTTGGAAAGATGTGTTTCAGGATTAACCTTATTTTGCCAGAACTTGAGAATTGCAGACAGTATATTGCAATGATTATGCTAAATGTGGTTATGGTTATGTTGCTGGTAGGTGATGTTCTCCATAGACCACCTGCAGGACTGTGTAAATGAGCTGTACTGTGCTGTGACGGATCAAGAGCACAGACGTTTCCTGCATTATACTCAGTTTTATGAGCAGCTCTTATATCAGCAGAATGAGCTTCTCCATCAGAGAGAACAGGTAATCCTCTGCATGAATCCCTTTTAATTAGATTTTTGTTAGTAAAAATTTATTAATTTTGATCTGATTCACCAGGATGTTAAAGAGCACAAAGAAGCACTTGCTCGTGCACTTGATCCCTACGCTAATATATGTAAGGTAATGCATTTTAGAATACTGACATTTACAGTAAATATCCCTGCCATGTATGATTTTTTAGCATAGACACCCAAACACAAAGAATGTTAAGGTGATGTAGATAAAACAATGAACTAACCAATTCAGAACACATCCTATTATAACTCTTTATTAACTCTCATATTGTATCATAAGTGGTATGACATTATAATTATTGGTAGCTAATAAATGCTAATGGGAATTATTGTAAAGGTGTCCACATGTTTGGCCATATTAAGCAAATTGATTATAACAAGGCCAATATGTATGCTGTATATTATTGCAGTTACCAGATCTGTGCAGTGGATTAATGTTGGAGGTTACAGCTCTTCGTGCTAAAGTAACCAAACTGGAAGATGAGCAGAGAAATGAACATGAGAAGCTTAACCTTAAACACAGACAACGTTATGGCTCTCTAATTCGCTGCCTCTTCACAACCTGCATCCAGCTGAAGGTATATACAAATACATGTAGAAAAAAAGGATAGAAAATAATTACTTAATTTAATATAATAGAGAAAATGTAGGGAGTAATACATAGGTGCACATATCTGAAATTAAAGCACTCTTTCAAATTAAAATCCAGAACAATGGAACATTGTAAAAATGAGTAAAATCTTATTGATTTTCAGTCGAGGCTCAGCGAACATGATATCAGGATGGAACAAGATGTGCGGCAGTTGGTCAGCAGGGTAAGAAAGGAAGGTGTGAACATCATTCAGCTAAGGAACTCCTCTAATAAAATCACTGAGCTTCAGCTTAAAACACTTTCTGAGGTTTGTTTTAAATCTCTAACGTTTTGAAACAACATTTTGGGTGAAGTATGATCGTGTATGAAGTCAATTGTCAATTGTTACAATGACCTATACCACCATCATCACAGTGCTTGGAGAAAACAGTCTTTATAAGTCATCTGGTAATCGCTGTCTTATTTTGTATAGAAAAATCTTTTAGAATGTCAGTATGCAGAAACTAGTCGGCTAGCTGGACTTCTCTGTAAATTAAGAACCTTTCACCGTTGGAGACAAGTAATCAGAGAAGAGAAGCTACAAAAGGAATTACTTCAGTGCAAACAGGTATTCTAGACTGTAAAGAATATTAGTAGTATAGTTATTATTTTGAAATATGAAAGTGCTTAAACCAAACTTGGTGTTTGATAAGTAATATGTATTATAACTTTAGAGGGAGATTTGTACTAAGACAGATGCGTTAAAAATGAAGATGATGTCACAGGAAGGTGAGATTATACTAAAGCAGGAACTTGAAGTGGTAAAAAAGGTCATGTTGGAATATAAAAATGAGTGTGAACACAACCAGAGGCATGTTATTATACAGGTAAAACTCTCAACTAATATATTTAATTTAACTGAACATCACACATTGCTTGTTTAAAAGTATTTTCCATCATGTGCATTAACATAGAGTTTGTGCCGAAATGCTGCAAAACGTTTATGTATAAGATTCAACAATGTCATAAGATGACACTACCTGATTTAAAAGTTGATCAATAGGATTGAGACATTAGGGTTAAACCACACTTTTTGGTTCTTTATTTAAATATAGTAGCAGAGTCTGGCAGGAAATGGAACAGGAAATGCTCTTCCCAACAAGTTTCAAAGCAAATGACTTTGTATCCCGTGGAATTTAGGAAACTATGGCAATTTTTATTCATCATTTTTCAACTCAAATTTTTTTAGTAAATCTGAGTTACTAAAAGTAAATAATAAGTAAATAATCTTTCCAGTTATTATGGCAAAAATGCAGAGGTCTGTGGATAAAATTTTGAAAAAAGACTACTGTTTTAGCTTTCCTTTGTTGGACTCTGGCAGTGCACTTCCCTTAGTGACTGTAGTCAGATATTAAGAGAAGGCTGTTTATAGATTAAGTAGTAGTCAGTTTCCAAATTAATTAATTCTAAATTATTTAGCTGCTAATTTTAATAGTTAATCCAAAACTGAGAGGGAAGTGGTAGTTCAGTGTTTAGGGTTTTTGGCTATCAATCTGAAGATCGGGTTCATATCCCACGTTCACTGAATTTACCAATGTGAACACCTAAGCAAGGCCCTTAACCCTCATTGCTTCAGGGGTGCTGTGCCTATATCTGACCCCAGCCATCAAGTTAGTATACTTGTAGCACAAAAGTGTCTGCTAAATGACCAAATGTACTTATTCTTTACCTGTTTAAAAAATGTTAAAGTACTGAAAAAGCCTGTTTCTGATAAATTGCAACAGAGTCAGCATTTGCAGGAGCTGAAGCAAAGATCTTCTTGGGACACACAAAGCCGAAAAGAGATGGAGTTCTATCAAATGCAGAGTATCAAACAGCTGCAGGATGACGTAGCACAAAGAGCAAATCAGCTTAGGGTTGTCAGTGCGCAACTAGAAAGGACAAGTAGAGAGAGTGAACTGCAACAACGACAAAACCACAAACAAATAAAGAAGGTAGAACAGTGTTTTTATTTATTCTTTATAGACCACAATTAAATATTCATACTGGTGCTGTGATGCACATCTGAGTATTAATGTGTTTTGTTAATGCATAGGATGAATGCTAAAAGTTAAATTCAAGACAACTAATGTCCAAACAAAGACAAAAGATCAATCGACTTTTGCTCTTTATTTGAAGGAAAACCTTTTTTCAGTCAGCATATTAATACTTACATTTTCAGTAAAATGCAAATATTAAATATGTAAACTCTTCACGAACAAATCTTCTGAAAGGCTTTTTTGATTGCAGCCATTAAAGTTTTGCTTATGCAAAAAAAAAAATAGGTTGTGTTTTATTTTTATATACAAGTTTATTTATACACGATATATACTATTCTGCTAAATACATGATTTCTACAAGCTGTTAATGTTTGTTAAAACATTTTTAGGTAGAAGGTCAGCTATACAATGAACGATGTTTAAAACTAGAGGCATTTCATCGAGTGGATGAACTACACAATGAGATTTATAGCATTGGAACAACACTGTCAAGATGTTCATCTGCTTCGGGTATTTATGGTATCAGTTACTTATATTATTCATCATTAATTCCATTTGTTTAACAAGATTTTTCCTTTTCTTCAGAGTATAACAGAAAGTTATCCAGCAAAGCTACTAAGCGAAAAATATCTTCAGCTGGCAAGAAAAAAATCTAGGTGTTTGAGACAATACATACATTATGTTCAAAATGTCAAAGCATTGAACTTAAAAACTGACATTAATTGTATGAACACACACATTTGTGATATCTAAAATGTATAACCTTTTTAACTAGACTTTACAGCTAATCAAACACTTCAGCACATAAATAATAAATATGGCTTTTGCTAAAGATTAAACAATATAAAAGGTGCATCAAAATGACCAATTGTAATATAAATTTAGAAATTTCTTTATACACCTTTGGAAATGGGATAACTCAGAACAAATAACCAAAAACTCTCATACATACCTCAAAATTTTGCAGAAAGCCTTCCAAAAACATTGACAATGCTACTGTCGCAAAAGGAAGACCAACTTTAAATGGGAGGTTATAAAAGTACATTCTGAAGTGTATAACGGATAAGCGTCTTAAAACAATAAGCGCATGCGTACAAGACCATGGAAAAAAAATCAAGATACCTTTAAGTAGGAGATAATTCTACAAGAACTTTAGTATTCAAAACAATTAACTACAATGTTATATTTTTATATAAATTGTGATTTATGATGATTTTAAATTTTCAAATTGTCATTCAGCCAGGGGTTTATCAAAAGATTACCGAAAAGCTGAGTGTAGACATACATTAAACACTACAAAAAGAGTGTAGACATGGATGCAACAACATTAGGTTTATTGTTAGAAAATAATAAAATCGCAGAGAATTATACAATGACACCACCCCCCATCAAATATAAAAATAACAATCAGTGATGAATACAATGAATGAGAAGTAACATCATTACAAAGCTAAGCTGGATGTTAATTCTCTTTTTACAATAACGGACACAAATGATGATTTCTAAGATGCGAGTCCTACATTCATCTTGTGCTACCCTCCAGTGGATGAGGCCTGTTCACCAGCACACAAAGTTTCAACATTCAAGATCACTTGTCCTCAGAGGGTTACAGTGCTAAATGTCATTATGAAAAATGTTATGTACTCTTTCGGGATTAATAAATTAACATTTCCCATCAGTGTAATATGTCAAATTCTTTTCTGCATTTAGACAAGGAAAAAGGTTACATAAAACAATTGGTCAAAAATGTTTGCAGTATACACTCACAGGCCACTCACTATATTATGAACCTCCTTGTTGCTGTTTTCTTTATTAGTGTTAAAACCTTCCTCACAAACTGACAACACACAATAATACACCACCACAACATTTATTTCACCGCAATGCTGAGAATGATTCACCACCCAAATAATACCTGCTCACTGGAGGTCCACTGGTGGAGGACCTGAGCAGTACAGAAAACAGGTAGATTGCAATCTGTAATTGTAGAAGCACAAAATGCATCTATAGTAACTGGAACATATATGATGAAGTGTTCCAACAAGGAGGTGAACCTACTTAATTGACTGGTGGATGTAGAACATGATTATTTGATATTGTATAAAATCGTATAGTAATGTAAATTTAATAAACAGTAACCAGTGTTCTGTGACTTTATTAAAATGAAGCTGTTTTAACTTTTCGTAACCATTTTACTAAGAAAGTCTTATTTAATTAGGTAGTCACTATGCAGTGTTACATTAGCTGTACTTTAACAACAAACATTCATAAATAAGTAAATCACTAAACATTAAAAACACTGACAGTATTGAAGGTTTTCAAAGCAGTATAAGTTAACAATATATCATGTAAATGAAAATTAAGTTGTCTGTAGTTATAGGATTACAGAACGTGGTGTAATCCCCTTCTGTAGTGGCAGCCCTGGCCATGCCTAGGTGCGTGGTGCCAGGCTAGTTGTATAGAGGTATGAGACTGTACCTGCCTGTATCTGAAATGTTTGTCCCTGGATCTGAGTGTTGGGGATCTGCTCATTAGTCTGGTTGATGGAGATCGGTTGGCCGGGCTGGTTGCTGATGTGAATGGCACCAGTGTGACTTTGCATGTGCCGCTCTCTGCCAGGTTCCTGAATTGCAGAAAGCTGAGGGATAGCCTGCTGAATCACCTCCAGATGTGAAACGGGCCTGGAACTAATCTGCAGCTGTGAAGAATCTCTGTGCTGAACCTGAAGCTGATCCATTGCCTCTTTTGTTAAGGTGATGACATGCATTTGATCCGCATGCTCGCTGCTTGTCTGGCCTTCAACCACACTGATGGTCTGAATCTGAGCACCTGTGTCCAATCCATCTTGAGTGACTAGTGACAGGTTCTGAATGTGCCCTGAGGGTTGGGTGAGGAGTGTGAGACTGGAATGGGTTTGACCTACAGCTGCTAGCTCTTCTGAATTTCCCTCGGCTGTCATAATGCTAATGCCTGGCTTCTGGCCTGCCACCATATTAATGTCCTCCACTTTACTGGTTACAACCAGATGGATATCTTGGTCTGTGTGAGAGGGAATCTGGTACTGCTGCAGCTGCAGGGAGTTGTGTACCTTCTCAGTCTTGTTTGTGGTTTCTACGGCATCAGTTTGTACGACCTCCGTGCCCAGCCTCTCCTTGTTGTGAGTTTTGATGTGTACCTTAAGATTGTCCAGACGAGCAAATGATAAACTGCACACATTACAGGTGAAGGGCTTTTTGCCTGTGTGAGAAGCAGTGTGGCGTCTTCTAGCGCTGGGATCAGAAAAGGACTTGTTGCAGATGTTGCACACATAAGGCTTTTCTCCTCTAAACAAGAGATAAAATGTATTATAATTGCGATTGTCATTCTTATCTAGTACATTGCAATATTTGAAATATCTATGCTAGCCCCTAAAATAAACATCCAAATTCACGCACATACTGCGATCACTGACATAAA
This sequence comes from Corydoras maculifer, assembly GCA_019802435.1. Lineage (NCBI taxonomy): Eukaryota > Metazoa > Chordata > Actinopteri > Siluriformes > Callichthyidae > Corydoras > Corydoras maculifer. The sequence continues at coordinate 500,611 of JAFMOD010000193.1, read as the reverse complement.
ACAATTGGGAAGGAACATTTTTATGGACAGATATATATTTATAAATTTACTAAATACTTCAGAATGAAGTCTTTCTGCTGATTTTATTACCAGTTTATTTTAAATGTCTGAAATAAAGAGACCCTTTGGTCCAAATTCTTTCTTGTCAGCAGCCAATGATGAAATGTCATTTTAAAAAATCTGATTTCATCTCACAGATGTAAAAATCACCCATTACATTTTTTTTTTGCCTACGGTTTTCAGACATTTTAAGGAGAGGCATACATTTATAAATTTACCAAACAGCTTTAGAATAAAATCTGCACCATTCATTTTTTATATACTGACAAAAGTATATTAGTTTTACCTGATGAATACGATAATGAGCTTTACATAGTCACTCATTAGTTGAATGAATTATGGCTTGATATCTTTGAATTTACATGTTTATTTTACCTCTAGGAATGTTGCAGTGTAAAACAAATAAGATTTACAGTTAATTTCTATAAACAGCTTTGAGACATTGATAAAATAGAATTAGACTTTAGGGGGGGGGGGGGGGGGGGGGGGGGGGGGGGGGGGGGGGGGGGGGGGGGGGGGGGGGGGGGGGGGGGGGGGGGGGGGGGGGGGGGGGGGGGGGGGGGGGGGGGCGCCAATCCATCGCTGGGCACACACTCACTCACACATACACACTCTAAATTGGGCAATTTTGAGAATTCAATTAACTTGATCCATGTTTTTGGACTGTGGGAGGAAACCGGAGAACCCGGAGGAAACCCACGCAGACACGGGGAGAACATGGAAACTCCACCCAGATGGGGATTCGAACCGGGAATCCCTAGCGCTGAGAGGCGAATGTGCTAACCACTAAGCCACCGTGCCGCCGACTTTAGAATTGTTTTCTGAAAAAATTTTTTTTCAATCTTTGTGATTTCAATATGGAATACGTAGGAATAAGTCTGAGGGTCCGCAAAAGCATTTTTTTAAATTCTTGTCACTATTAAAATAGTATGCTCTTTAATAATACATGGTTTCAATGCAAATTTAGAATTGGAGAAATTCTAGCTCATGCTGGACAACAACAATAGTATTAATGTTGCCAATATTATCTTTTTTTTTTAAATGAACAAAAGTCACGCTGAATTGAACATAAAAATCTTACCACCTCTTGTTACATTTACATTTAGTCATTTAGCAGACGCTTTCATCCAAAGTGACTTACAAATGAGAACATTTCAAGTCAGAAGTTAAACATTGTTATACATTTAAAATTTTATTACTAGTTTGTTTTAAATGTCTGAAATAAAGAGATCATTAGCTCCAAGTTCTCTCTTGTCAGCAGCTGATGATGAAATTCATAGTTGTAAAAATTTTATATTCTTTCTTTCTTTCTTTCTTTCTTTTTTTTAAAGCAAGTATACAGAGGAATTTGTCTTCCACATTTATCCCATATGTGCTGTAAAACAGCTAAAGTGAGAACATGTGCCAACAGTGGTGGGCAAACCTGTACACAGCACCCAGAGGATCCGGGAATTGAACTGGGGACCTTATTTAATTACTGTATCAAATGAATCTTAACTGGATCTTAAACAAAAATAGTAAGGATCTTACAATACATTTTGTTATTTGTTTCATAAAAGTAAAGGTATTTCCTATTCACACTGCAAAACGTATTAGAAGCTGAAATTATTTTGTTCAACAGTTGACAAATACATACCCGAGGTAAGATTACTGTAAGAAAACATAAACATGATTATTTTTGCAAAGTACAGAAGGTAGTGTACCTGTGAATTCGTATGTGTGTCTGCAGTGTGCTCTTGGCTGTAAAACACTTTCCACAAATCTCACATGTAAATGGCTTCTCACCTAGAACAAACAGAATATCTGAATATGAAATTGTCTAGCGATTAAAAGAACATTTTGTACTGTATACTTATACTTGGGTAGTAACATGATGCATTTACTTTAACTGGGATTACAAGATTTTTAAATTGAAACTTATAAAACTTTTCTTGTCTTTTACTTCAGCAGATTTTTAATAAAAAATTGTGTTTTTAGTCCAAAATCTTCAGCCCTGTCCAATGAAAGGCAAAATTCACTTTAGTCTATGATCATATAAAATATAAACTTTTAAATAGTATTGTGCTTGTGTTGTGGACACAACTCCCACTTAAGTTTATTTTGTCTCTTTTTTATTAACAGCAAATTTTACATTAGTAAAAGTTTTTTTAGCTGTTCGCCTATTTCTGCATGATTATCGTCATTACCTGTGTGTGTCCTCAAATGCTTCTTGAGTTGTGCTGCATCCATAAACTTGTGATGGCAGAGTGCACATTCTGGTAACGCTTTTCCTGTATGAACTTGATAATGGGTTTTTAACTGTCTCTTCTGGCTAAAGGTTTTCTCACACTGATCACAGCCAAAAGATTTCTTTTCTGCAAAACATGACCAACTTCAAGATTAAAATAAAATGTTCTTCATACAATACATTTTATTTTTATACATTATAACATTTTATAGCACTGCTTTTGATACCTTCATGGAGGTTCAAGTGTTCTTGCAGGGAGTGTTTTGTGGAGAGGGCTTTGGAGCAAATAGTGCAGACAAAAGGCTTTTCGCCGGTGTGCACACGCTGATGAACCAAAAGCGTGTGTTTCTGTGTGAATGCACTGTCACAAATTTCGCATTGGAAAGGTTTTTCTCCTGCACAAGGACAGAAACTACATAATAATCATAAAACATTACTTTTATATGTATTACTGATTTTTATATTTAAGATGTGGAAATGCAACAGTGGCAATAAAAGACTAGAAAAAAGTTTTTAAAATGTGAAAAAAAACTCTAGATGGAACTAATTTAATAACATAATTAGGTATGAAAACAGAATAGCAGTGTCTTTTAGGTGTAAAGAATGGAATTATTTTCACAGTGGACAAAATAAAGCACTGTCTTTATTTACCTGTATGAGTTCGTTGATGTATTTTTAAAAAGAGATGGTTCTTAAAAACTTTGCCACAATTGTCACAGCGTGGTTCTGTACTTGGGTATTTTCTCTTTTTGTTTCTTTTTATAAACTCTTTTCCTTCATTGACTTCATCTCCAAGACTGTAGCTATCAAGTTTCACTGGCTGCCTTATTTTGCGTTTGCCATGCCGAGGTCTCGCTTCTTTTGGGTCATAGTCTGAGTCTTCCAAATCTCTGGCAATAGGATTATAGTGGTATAATGGTTTACTGGTCTCTGAGGAACCAATGGATGGGTCCATTGTAGTTTTAGCAGGTTCAGCAGGCAAACTGTTTTGGTTTTGATCAGGCGACAAGGGTCTTTCAACTAGTATAGTTGATGAAGTTGTGGGTTTTTTTGGTCGACCCCTTTTTCGTTTTATTGGGGATCCAGCAGTGCATGTTTTGTCATCACCATCGCCTGACAAAACATTTCTTGTTGTTCCACTACTTGACTGTAAATCTGTATGGGCTTTAAGCAAATCTGTTATCTCCAGTGACCGGGCCACATCAAGAAGTTGATCACTGCTGCATTCCTCAACTGACACACTTGAACTGTAGATAAATTCAAGAACAGCTTCAAAAGTTTTGGCAGTCATTCCATCTAGTCTGTAAACACTTTGGCTGACCTGGTCCTCAGCAGTAAGCATTAAGGAAAAATAATCACTGCTCGCAGCCAGGAGAGCTTTATGTGCCTTGAAGTGCATGTCTTCTACTATCAGAGTTATGTCACAGAGGATTTCTCTTTTCCTTAGTATGTCCAGTTTTTTTAGGACCGTATCCTTGTGGGTTTTGGAATGGAAACTCATGTTGGAAGAATATGTTTGCTCATACATTCTGAATTTGGGCTGCACCTAAATAATAATAAAAGAAAATGAATAAAAAATACTGACTCATATAATGTAATTATTATTAGATACCATAAACATTTACTGTAGCCAATTTGATGTACTACATCAATGCTGTTAGTGTAAATAGATTACTTAAAGGTAACAGCTGAACAGTTATTATAGTAACCATAAGATAAGCGTCTGTGGGTCGGGTTTAATTTTTCAGAATTACAATCATGTCAGCATTTTTTTAATGTGATATGTTAATTATGGGGTAAACTTTTTTCAAAAAAGCCAATTCAAAACAATAGCAAAAACAAAATGTATGCCAGACTTTATTTATTATTTCAGACTTTCAATAGAGCAGTGCATGTTGGCCTTGTCCCCATCTTCCATTAACATCTTCTTAAATAAAGCTGTCATTGCTACACACAGGTGCAAACACATTAGGTTTTAAAGATGCACTGAGGATACTGTGAGATCTGTGTACTTGGATTACTTTTGAAGGTGATGACATTCATATAGTTCTTTGTTGGATTAGATAGACTGGTGTCCTGTCCTAACAATATCTGCCCATCGCCCAAAATGTTCTCCTCTGGATGGGTATGGGATTCCCACCCCTGTGACTAATATAGAATTAAGTGGAAGATGATGGATATATGTATGTAAAATTGTCAACAGTGTCAATATTAAAGTGTCCAGTAGTGGGGGGTTTTATTCATCCTCTTTGACCCAAACCTTGTTAGAGAGAGAATTATAATTATAGATTATACACGCACACAAACACACTCTATATGGGGCCATTTTGGAAAATTCATTCATTCATTATCCGCTTTATCCTCTATTAGAGTCGCGGTGGGCGCTGAGCAGATACACCCAGGACAGGGCGCCAATCCATCGCTGGGCACACACTCACTCGCACAGACGCACTCTATATGGGGCAATTTTGAGAATTCAATTGACTTGATCCATGTTTTTGGACTGTGGGAGGAAACCCACGCAGACACGGGGAGAACATGGAAACTCCACCCAGATGGGGATTCAAACGTGCTAACCACTAAGCCACTGTGCCGCCTAGGAGAATTCAATGTACCTTAATTCATGTTTTTCATGTTAAGCCACCGTGCCTTAGTGGTTAGCACATTCACCTCTCAGCACTAGGGACTCCCGGTTCGAATCCCAATCTGGGTGGAATTTCCATGTTCTCTCCGTGTGGTTTTCATCCAGGTTCTTCGGTTTCCGCCCACAGTCCAAAAACATGAATTACGGTAAATTGAACTCTCTAAATTGCCCTATATAGTGTGTGTGTGTGTGAGAGTGTATTTCCAGCGATAGATTGGTGCCCTCTCCTGGGTGTATCTGCATATGTGGGCATGGTGAATCCCACCCTAGTAGAGGATAAAGCGGAAGATAATGGATGGATGACACAAAACCATGTAATAAAGACTATGCACTTTTGATCCAACCTGCATAATGCATTTCCTCAGTTAATGGATAAAAAAAAAACGAACATTAATCATACAGTTATAATCAGTAAGCCGGTAGGTCCAAAGTGCATATTTGGGGGCAACTGATTAAACACGGGTCTTAAACAAGACTATACAGAATCAAATTATAGTCGGTTTTAAAAACACATGTTAAGAGATTCAGCAGCTGTTAGCCATAAGACCGGTAAAGTATGGTATAGAATTTTGTTTACTCTTTACTATGAACTTTTATCAGCCTTTTTTTTTTTTTTTATTCTATGCCAGTTCATAAAGTAAATGTGTCTTCTCTGCTCCATTACTTCAGTGTGAGGCTCAGTCTGTGCAGATTTGCTTGTTGTGGAAGCGTTATTAAATGGGTTTCTAATTAAATGGGTTGAAACGTGCAAACTTGCTTGTTGTGGAAGCGTTAATGAAGGTATTTCTAATTAAATGGGTTACAACCTGCAATTTATCGCTGACAGCAGAGTTAGATAAAGATTTCGTGTGTCGTTAAAACAATATGCTGTTGATGAGGCATCTACAGTAAAACCTATATAAAGGAAAATCAAAATATCACAACTGTATTTACATTCAGCGATATGAGACTAGAGGGCGGCACGGTGGCTTAGTGGTTAGCACGTTCGTCACTCAGCACTAGGGATTCCCGGTTCGAATCCCCATCTGGGTGGAGTTCCCATGTTCTCCCTGTGTCCGCGTGGGTTCCCTCAGTCCAAAAACATGGATCAAGTCAATTGAGTACTCCAAATTGCCCCATATAGAGTGTGTATGTCTGTGTGTGTACCCAGCGATAGATTGGCGCCCTGTCCTGGGTGTATCTGCCCAGCGCCCGAAACGTTCTCCCCTGGATGGGCATGGGGAACCCCACCGCGACCCTAATAGAGGATAAAGCGTAAGATAATGAATGAATGAATAATTATATGGGTTTCAACGTGCAGTTTGTCGCGGACAGCAGAGTTAGATAAATATTTCGTGTGTCGTTAAAACAATATGCTGTTGATGTCGCGTCTACAGTAAAACCTATATAAAGGAAAATCAAAATATCACGACTGTATTTACATTCAGCGATATGAGACTAAACAATCGATCGCACAGCAGTTAAAATCACCTTTAAATCTATTTAGCGCACATTCACAAACCGACAAGGACATCAGACAGACTTTAAATATAAAGCTTCCAGGACCTGAAGCTACAATCTACTCACCTCGGAAGTGGAGAACCAAACTCGGAATGACGTCACGGTCCACACGTGCGCGCCTCGATGGCGGTGGGAAAAGAAACATCGCTGAGCTAACCGGCCGCTTGACTAACATGTCAACATTTCCGACGTTCTGCGTTTAAATCAAATGATGTTAACGGTTAAATAAACACGTGTTTAGTAAATATTGGTTCTGTAAAGCAATGGTCAAATTATATTGTTTGTTATACTAAGATTCGCCTCTTTATTTACAATGCCCACCTGCTTCGGCGAAATCTCGCGGGACTTGTTCAATACCATACAATCTACCGCCCCCTATTGGAACGGGTGTACAGGGGAATTATACCACCTGACGAGAGGAGCGATTAATTTTATGTAAGTCATGTACGTATATACAGAAATTATATTATTTATCGCTGTGTTGTTATCATTATGATTTTAAGAGGTGATTGAACGTACTAGTTGCATTTTTGAAAATAGTTTGGAATAATCAAAAGCCCGTGCGTTGACTTTCATTCGATGAATCTGTTGGGTTGGCACGACCGTACAAATGGCACAAAATCGTACAAATGTTAAGACTAAAGTCAGTGCCACACCAACCTCCCGAGTTAAAAATAAATACTGTAATAAAACTAGTAAATATAATCTTCTTTTGTTTATATGCACTTCACTGAACAAATAAAACACATCGAAATTCATTATTTTAAATTTCCAGCAGCAAGTGGAAATCATTTGTTTTGTCGCCTTGTTTTATTTTGTTGTGGAAACGGGGGGGGGGGGGGGGGGGGGGGGGGGGGGGGGGGGGGGGGGGGGGGGGGGGGGGGGGGGGGGGGGGGGGGGGGGGGGGGGGGGGGGGGGGGGGGGGGGGTGGTGGGGTTCCCCATGCCCATCCAGGGGAGAACGTTTTGGGCGCTGGGCAGATACACCCAGGACAGGGTGCCAATCTATCGCTGGGCACACACACTCTATATGGGGCAATTTGGAAAATTCAATTGACTTGATCCATGTTTTTGGACTGTGGGAGGAAACCGGAGAACCCGGAGGAAACCCACGCGGACACGGGGAGAACATGGAAACTCCACCCAGATGGGGATTCGAAAAGGGAATCCTTAGTGGCGAACGTGCTAACCACCAAGTCACCGTAATAATTGCATGGTTTTATTTGTTAACCAGGATGTACTTTCTTTTAAACCTGACACTGTATGTGTTTCTGTGTTTAGTATATTACTGTGTTAAATGTATTGTATAAATAATGTGTAAATAATTGCATGACAAAAGACCAGATTAATTTAAATTAAAATCCCCTGCAGGTTATAGAACTGGGGTTGTGAGGTCTTTTTTGTGCCAAGTCACATTTGCAGCTGCATTTTTATACCAGCTGTAAACTGGTAATGACAGTTCATTGAAACTTGTGTCTCTCAGAGATTAAATAAATTGTTTTTGATGACAGTTTGTTAAATCTGAATTCCTGCTCAGAAATCACTCCAGTGTTTTTGACCAGGATTTTCAAAGATTGAGACAATTCACTAATATCCCAAAAATATGATTACTGAAATTACTACTTTCTTTGGTAGCTGCCATCAACTGATCAGTAAGTTGATTGGAGAGAAAAAAACATGTAATGAAGTGCAGAAGATAAGTTGATGCCTCACTAAAATGATTTCAATTGCTTAAAAAAAAGAAATGCAAAAAAAGAATAAAAAAAAAGAATAGCATCCATGTTGATCAAGGAATAACTTTTTTTTTTTTTTGCAACAATCAGAAGACACCTACATAGAGCCAAAACACACTTGTTATTTTGCATTTCTTTTGGACTTTTCATTTGAGATGTTTTGCCAATCTGTCCAGAAGAGCATTTCTCTAATTTTTAATGAGGGGTTTTGACTCACAATTTCAAGGTCTGGGCTCTGTGTGGACCAGTCAAGTACTTTCACACCAAACTCATATAATACCTGCCGGTCTTCCTAAACCCTGCTCCTAAAAATTTGGAAGCATACATTTGTCCAAAATATTTATATACCTGTAACAATGACTAAACATGTCCCAAAACTGTATAGTATAGCTTTATATTCACAAAAAAATTAAAACATTTTGCATCTGGTTTGTGTTTACAGCCATGCCAACAATGGCACAGTGCAATGAGCAGCTTTTCATCACCATTAACTTGATTATTTTTAGTAGTGTTGTGAATACTGAACTAAAACCTGACAGTTTAAATAATAAACTAGATTTTCTTTGATAGAGGCAAAGTTTACATATTTACATAAATCATTTTTTCTTGCTGAAGTCAAAACCTCAACATGAAGACAACGAAAGTGGCTGTAATTGGCGCAGGTGTGGTTGGCATGTCCACTGCAGTGTGCACTGCAGAAGCTTTATCCTCCTGCTCTGTCACTGTACTAGCAGATAAATTGTCGCCACAGACCACTAGTGATGTAGCTGCTGGGATACTTTTACCCACTGAGAACCCAGGTAGGAAATGTAATATAATGTAATGTAAAATGTAATGAAATGTAATGTAAATGTAATATTGTGTTTTATTAACTCTAAAACCAGCTAGCTACCTTATTATAATATAAATATGGAACTGTTTCTATTACAGATATTCCTTTGGAACGCCAATGCAGTTGGTTTAAAAACACATTTGATCACCTGATGAATATAATTCAATCACCACAAGCCTCAGAAGCAGGAGTGTTTCTCAGCTCAGGGTATTGTTAAAAAAAAACATTGAAGAAATTTGATCCTAAACAAAAGCACTTACTGAAATGTGTTCTTTAGATACAGTTTATATAAGGACGCTTCAAGCATCAAAATACCTTACTGGTCTGATTACGTATTTGGATTTCGTACAATGACAGAGTGTGAGATGAAACTATTTCCCAACTATAAGTGTGGCCATGCATTAACCACTATAAAGTGTGAAAGCCTTGAATACCTGCCCTGGTTGGAGAAAAGGTAAATGTTTTTGTCTTCCATTAAACTGCAGTGGATTTTGAAATACAACCTCCACAATGAACATTTTAAATAAAGTTAAGAATTTACCTTTATTGGGAAAATATAAAGAAGAAAATTGTATACAGGAGGCACGGTGGCTTAGTGGTTAGCACGTTCGCCTCTCAGCGCTAGGGATTCCCGGTTCGAATCCCCATCTGGGTGGAGTTTCCATGTTCTCCCCGTGTCTACGTGGGTTTCCTCTGGGTTCTCCGGTTTCCTCCCACAGTTCAAAAACATGGATCAAGTCAATTGAATTCTCAAAAAATTGCCCCTTTTAGAGTGTGTCTGTGTGAGTGAGTGTGTGCCCAGCGATGGATTGGCGCCCTGTCCTGGGTCTATCTGCCCAGCGCCCGAGACGTTCTCCCCTGGATGGGCATGGGGAACCCCACCGCGACCCTAATAGAGGATAAGCGGGAGATAATGAATGAATGAAAAATTGTATACAGAAATTGTAACCTATCTGCTGGGTAAAGCGGATATTGCGTTTGATTACTAGGAGGGGATCAGAAAGGTTTGTTTTCTGTGGAGTTTGTAATTTTTATGGGTTTCCTCTTACAGTTTTCTTGATTTTAAGGTAAACTGGAGCCACTAAATCGTTACTAGTTGTGAAACTGCGTCTGTGTTGCTAGCTTGTCCTGTGTGTCTGTGATTCCCTTCTTTGAGCTCAGTAAGCACTAGGCTTTATGTCCTATATAAATGTTTGTTATAATTTTTTATTCACACCTTTAACTTAAATTTAAGGAAAGACATCTAACAGGACATTTCTGATCATAAATCTGTATTATAAAATATTTAAAACAATTTTATTAACAGGTTATTATTTAACATTTTGTCCTGTTGATCAGTTTGCTTTTTGTAGCATCTTCTATTCTGTGGTCTAAACATTGCTCTTTTCTCTCTAAAAGGTTACGGAAAGCTGGTGGTCAGATCAAAAAGAAGAAGGTTACAGATTTGCAACAGCTCGCACAGAATTATGATGTCATTGTGAACTGTTCAGGCCTAGGCTCTCGTTCCTTGGTGAATGACGAGCAGGTTTACCCAATACGTGGTCAGATAGTGAAGGTTCATGCTCCTTGGATAAAGAATTTTATTCGGGACAGTGCGTGTAATGCTTACATCTACCCTGGTTTAACTTCTGTCACACTAGGTGGTACGCAACAGGTCAATGCCTGGAGTCTGGAGGTGAATAAACAAGACAGTGAAGACATTGTGAACCGCTGTAGTGGGATGGTCCCAGCAATAAGAAGTTCTCCAATTATGGAAGAGTGTGTGGGCCTAAGGCCTGGCAGGAGGGTACTGCGTCTGGAGAAAGAATGGCTGCAGGTCCAGGGGCGTCAGGTGCTGCTGGTTCACAATTATGGCCATGCAGCTTGGGGCGTTTCTTTGAGCTGGGGTACTGCACTGGAGGCCCTGGACTTGATAAGAGTGAACTTGAATAAGATTCCTCCTCATGCTAGACTTTGAATGCATGCAAGTATGAGGGAATGTATCCATTAATCATATTGTATTTTAGTTAACTATATGGACAAAATTCTAAAATATATATACAATTTAATTCAGATATTTCATATTTTAATATACAAGAGAACAAGATTTTTGTTTTTTTTAGTTTTATTTGTTGAATTCAACACTTTATTACTAGGCCACATTAGTTTCCTTTAATTATACTTTTTAATTACCATAGCTCATTAGAGAGGCCCATGATGACAGAAGTGATCCATTTGTGGTGTGGTTGGACACAAACTGGTTGGTGTAATAAAGGTATGAACCAAAAAAAACTTAATAGGAAAATTACAGGTTAGACATGGTTTAGGACTTGATTCTTTTTGTAGGCGGTCACATCAAACCACATTTAAACATTCAGAAGCACACTGAGTTTGCTGCAGGCCATTTTAATTACACATGAAGCTTTAAACAACTTTTGGTATTTCCTGATGCATAATTTTTTTCAAATGTAAAACCGAGGTTGGGCCTGAACGGTCTATTACGAACAACTACTGAGAAACTAGGATATTTTCTGTGTTTATTACAACAAATATTTTCAACTTGACAATTTCTGAGAAAATATAGATTAGATTGCAAATGTACAGACGCACAAACAACAAAATTGACTCAAATTACAAAAAAACAGGAATATTGCCAATAGCAAATCTCTCCTCTATGCTTCAGTAGCTAAAAACAGTGGCCCTCATACTTAGTCATCTTGATACAGGCATTGATACATGTACACAGACCAAGCACACTGCATTTTCTACATGTTTAACACTACTTACAAGCTGATGGGTTATTAAATAAAAGCAGTAAATTATGCAGTAAGCTAATAAAATTGTAAACCGACATAAAACTTAAACTGACATTTAAGTTAATGTATTAAAAGAATTATGTTATTTTTAAACCAGATTAAAAAGCACATTTTAAAACAAATGCAATTAATCACAAGAAGGTTAATTTTATATTTACACTTAAAATGCATGAAAATGCTTTACAGTTGATCATATTAATCATGTGGTCACATCGACATTCAGGAGATTGATAAGTCTAAAATTGTGTTTTGAATAATACTTACACTACAGGAGCAAAATTATGTAGACCTTCTCTTTAAATCTAATAGCTTACTAAACATCCCGATTTAAACCTACATAGAATTTTTTTCATAAAATGTAACTGTGCTTTTGAGAATTTGTGCCCATTTTAAGTTGTAATTGTGGGTCACACGGTAATGTTGGGTAGAAAATCCAGGCTCACATTTCATGTTGTAATTTTTTATTTAAAGTTAAATTAGACTTATAAACGGGAAGAATATATTTTCACTGCTGCCACAAAGTTAGAACCTTATAAGTGTACAAATTGTGTTTAGATGACCTTGTTATATAACTTGCTTCAATGAAATTGAGGTGTCAGGAAAACTAATGCCCTGAAAACTATTTAGTTACATGGTATATCTTGTTTTGAAGTGGATATCTTCTGTTAGCTAAATGCATGTTGTAATTTAAATATACATAAATAAATGCCTAGTTCAAAGTAAAATGTATTCCCTTGTCAAATTAAAGTATGGTATTCTGTTAAAACCTTCTGTCCCACACCCTCGGTGCATGTTACTTGTGGTTTCGAAGAAGACAGAACTGCATTTCATGATGTCAGTTAAACCATCAATCAAATGTTCATTCCAACCAGGTTTCCTTGCCAGAGAAACACGAAAATATGCAATCCAGATTTGCCTGAGTAATTAAAGCTTTATCCAAATCTCTGATAAACCTCTTAGAGGAATCTGGGGAATAAAAAAAAATAACAAGAAATATGTGTAATAACTTAACTACAAAATGTGTATGTAATATATATCTTATTATATCTTAATATATTATGTTTAAACTCTATGAAACATTTTCTCAGTTATTGGTAACTCACTGCTATTCGATGCCGTGTGCGAAGCTGTTGCACTCTTGTTTGATCTATCACAGTAGCAATGTCACCGAAAGGCTTGTTCAAGTCTTCAGCATACCTCTGGATGAGGGCGAATGGGACCCTGTAATGCCCATGCTGTAAAGGACAGGATTAATTTACGAGGCTTAAACAAATAAGAGCTGCACTTCACACATTTTAACTCTGTTAGCTAATTAGTATAAGTCTGGTAATCTCTAAAAATTTTTTTTTAATAATAATACTAGTGGGCACGGTGGCTTAGTGGTTAGCACGTATGCCTCTCAGTACTAGGGATTCCCGGTTCGAATCCCCATCTGGGTGGAGTTTCCATGTTCTCCCCGTGTCTGCGTGGGTTTACTCCACAGCCCAAATACATGGATCAAGTCAAGTGAGTTCTCCAAATTGCCCCATGTAGAGTGTGTTTGTCTGTGTGAGTGTGCGCCCAGCGATAGTTTGGCGCCCTGTATCTTCCCTGGGTGAATTTGCCCAGCGCCCGAAACGTTCTCCCCTGAATGGGCATGGGGAACCCCACCGTGACCCTAATAGAGGATAAAGTGGAAGATAATGAATAAATAATTATTTTTAAAAATGTATATATATATATATATATATATATATATATATATATGTATATTTGATGAAACATTTTGTTTTCTCTAAGTAACAATTTTTAAATTACTGCTGATACTTAAGAATCATTAAAGAGAAATATCACATATGCAGTTGTATTTTTGAATCGAATTTAAAAAGAATTATGTTGAAAGCAATAAGGTATACATAATACATACCACTTTGAATAATTCCACTGTAAAGTTGATTAGCTACTTTATTGAGTTTGTTAAAAAAAAAAAAAAGTTTCACTTTTGTACAAATTACAGCATTTGAAATAAATACCAGTGGATCTTAGAAGTATAACATGCGCATGTGTTTATCAGAGAGGTGGGTTCAAAAATATTGTCCAATAAAAGGGGGACACTGCAGGAAATGTTTTGAAACCAATGATTTAGGGTTTGCCTCTATTTTGTAATCCTTTATCTTTATGATTATAAATCATGTAGCTCTCGTACTTGTATAAAGTGATGTACCTTATTAGAATATGGTTCCTCTGTAAGGTCAATACCATCCAAACTCAGTTTTTCTTCAACTAGAGACTCCAGAGTTACAGGTTTAGTTTGTTGTAACTTCTTTCCAATCCTTTGAATAACACTTTTGCTGGACCAGGAGGCAGCATCTGAGTTCTGCGGCAGGAAGGTGTTTTGAGACGCATGGTTGCTGGCAGCATTTGTTGAGTCATTACTGTTTTCAATAGACAGTGTCAGTGTCACAGTTTCAGGTGAAATTTGTGACGTTGTGTGGTGAGTAAATAAATACTGCATTTCATCTCTTTTTCCATTGACATCAGCTTCTGCAAAGGACTCGACAGAAGGAGAAATCTGGTCCTGTACTGTAGTCAGTGCTTGATCCTGTGGATTTGTGCATGATTGAGAAAACTTGCTTTGAAGTAAAATGTTATTTTCAGCCTTTGTCAGTAACCCATCTGGATTGTAAGGTTCTCTTCTATGGATAATCCGATTGTGAAGATCATCCAATGAAAACCAATGCTTCCACAGACCTTGGGGTACAGGAGGCCAAACTAGCACATCAAAGCTCTTTGCTCTTAGCAAGCAATGTCTTGTATCAAAGCATGGGTTTCTAATGAAGGTCATTTGGAATGGAGTTAGGAGACACTCTGGTTCTGACATGTTGCTCGGCTGGCTCAGGGGAGGAATGGGGTAGTCGGGAGATGGAAGATGACTGGACTCAAAGCCTGATGAGGACCTGCTTAAATAAGATGCCTTTTTGCCTTTGCCTAAAAAGAAGAGCCATGCAAATTGTGACTTAAACAACACAAAACTAAATGAACACATCACAATTCAGTAGGAATGACCAGTTACCCATGCAAACAAGAATCCAAAAGTCTGAAATACACAGTAGACTGTAATGAAACAAAAAGGATGCATTTATGAGACAGAAATAAAAAACAATTAATTAAAACAATTGATTTAAAACATTTGTTAAGTTTATACACAGTGATAAAGCTGGTAGGGTTCAGTCAATATGGGTATGTAATCAATTCTATTAACCAGATACTGTGATTTATTGTGTACACACAGCATCAATTATTTTTTAAAGAAATGGTCCAAAATTCTGTAATAAACCAGTTTTTACCAATAATGAAACCTGTATCTATAGTGCAAGTCTAAATCCTGTTTATGTAAATTTGATGCAATTTAAAAATAGCAAGAAAGTATAAGAAAACAATAATTTTGTGGCAGTCCTACAATATTTAGAAGGCAGATTTAATTTCTTTGGAAACATCATGGCCGAATATAGTTGTTTTGAAAACTTTAAACAGATATTCTGTCTTAATCTGTGCGCATAAAATACCAGTTTTGACTTTATTTGATTTTCTGTTCTGCTTAATCCCTCATCCATTACAGACACCGAATGGTAACTAGAACACAAATGGTAAAGTACTCCTTTAATATGTTAAAGTTATCACAGCAGCATTATCATTTATTTTATTTAAGCAGCACTGTGGTATATTCTTTGTCAATATAATCTGTTAGGAATTTGTATATGTATATACTTGAGCTTTCAGGCACATCAGATATTGTGCAACATTATATTATTTTGGCTAGAAAATCATATACAGACACAACAAAATTAGATGTAAAAAATACATAGAAGCATGGAAAGTTTACTTAACAGCGGCTACAGACATTAAACTCTCAATAATCTTAATAATATCGTACTGGGCTTAAACAAAGGTAAATATTAAAGCTCTAACTGGCATTTCTGTGAGTTCAGTCAGCTCTATTGTCAGATGGAAATGTAGGTGTTAAAGTCATTTCTCGTCCCTACATGACGAAGGATGAGTTTCTTACAAATACAGAATGTAATAGTCGTTCAAGTTTAAGATTGAGAGTATGAAATGTCTGAAGATGAGCAGTGCACAGCAGGCGAGGGCTAGAAGAGGAATGACAGAAGAATTGTGGCCCGTTGCAGAAAAAGGAAACGAAAGGAGCAAGAGAAAGGGCGGAGATGGTGGCGAGATGAATGCCAGAGCACGCTCATCAAACACACGCTTCACACACTTCAGTTTGTTTGGCTTGACTGTGGAGCATGCAATCACGAGCAGCCCACAGAGATAAGAGGCAGCACGGCTGGAGAGAGAGAGTCACAGACGAGGAAGGCTGTTATTACCATTCTCCAGATTCTCATTGCTTTCATAGCAACCTGAGTCACGGGGGGAGTCCTTCAAGGGGGCCAAGATCTCTGTCTGAACCTTCTCTTTAGAGTCTTCAGGGGACCCTGCTCGCTCCGGGTCACTGTTACCTGCATATACACACAATAGAGTCAGTAAAACACTTTTTAAAAATAATGTTTATGTGCTTTTTATTTTCTAAACTTGTGGGTTGAGAATTTAATTAAAAAATTTTTACATTACATTTTTATGCATAGTAAACATAATGTGAGCTGTTCTGAATGCCCTGGTAAAATCTCTTAATTTTTTCTTACAACTACCAAGCAGTTCAGAGTCACACTGGTTATTTATACTATAAAAATAAAGAACCAATTACTGTCACCATAAGAACACCAAAGGCATCTTAGATTAATATTTTCCAACTGAATTTAGTTAAAATGTGATGATGTATTTTACTGTCCAGAGGTTAACTAAATTACTAACTAACTACATTAAACTAAAGTTTGCTTTTAACAACTGTATAACAGTATTACCAAATAAATTTAACTAAATTAAAGTCAACTTTCACAGTTTTAGACTTTGTGCCGTTACTGCACCGGCTTTGTAAGACCGTATTCATTTTGTTCCTATTATTTCCTATTATCCTTATTCATGATGTACTATAGGGGCATCAGCATTTTAGTTTGTTTACTTGTGTGTTCTTATGGATTTTACTGATGCCACTGGATGGCACAACTTTGTGGTGTTTTTATAATAAAATTCCTCATTCCCCATAATACACTGTTTAGCTGGGTGATGATTTTAAGCACTACAGTAAACACTGACATTGTAGTGGCATGCTGATTCATTTGGAACTAAGTGCTGCTGCTGGAGTGTTCACACACTGCACTCTGTTAGATACATGTGCCAAGTTGCTTTAAGTTGCAGATGTGAAGTCAGAGAGAGTAGTTAATGTTCACAGTTTGTGCAGAGTCATCTTTTAATACTTCATGATTGACGTCTGCAAGATCCATTTTTGGTTAATGGACTTGACTAAGTTCAGCAATGACATTTTAAAATTTTACCAGTACTATGGCATTTATGTACATGTGCATGGACCATGTTGACACCATCTGGGAAACAAACTTTGGACTGTTCTGCCACATGTGCTGTACGGTAAACTGTGTGTGTGTGTGTGTGTGTGTGTATACATATAAATAAACACACTCACCATCATATTCCTGCAGCAACTCCACAGCTGTCAGCAGCACCACTCTGTGCTGTGGGTCTCTGATGTTTAGCTCATCCAAATCTTCCTCTTCAAGCAATTTAAATGTCTCCAAGTCTTCATAACCATTAAACAAGAATGTAGGCATGTGCTCCTATAACAAAAAGAAATATACATAAATAAGGAAGAGCTACAACACAAATCTGCAATTACCTTTAAACTGTGCTGGATGATAAAAAATAAATAAATGCAGCATTAACATTTATTTAACATTTAGCAGTTTTTCCAAGAGCTTGTTCTTATTTGCTACAGATCTTTTGTTCTAGCTCAAATTACAAGAGTATAATTCATTGTAATGAATGGGAATCTTCCATTCATAAGAACCACACATAATTTAATTATCTTTCTCAAAGGTCATTAGATTAAACAAAGGTCATTATATTAATCTTTAAAGTAACCACTAATACAATGATAGGGTAATAAAAGACTCCGATATGAGTATAGACACAGAAGCGATATATAAAGCTTAAGTATAAGTTTTATTTAATATTTATGGATATACACATGCATGTATAAACAGGCAATGCATGAAAAACATTAAATGCACCACTTCACAAACATAAAATTCATTCATTCATTTATTATCTCCTGCTTATCCTCTATTAGGGTCGCGGTGGGGGGTCCCCATGCCCATCCAGGGGAGAACGTCTCGGGCGCTGGGCAGATAGACCCAGGACAGGGCGCCAATCCATCGCTGGGCACACACTCACTCACACAGACACACTCTATATGGGGCAATTTTGAGAATTCAATAAACTTGATCCATGTTTTTGGACTGTGGGAGGAAACCGGAGAACCCGGAGGAAACCCACGCAGACACGGGGAGAACATGGAAACTCCACCCAGATGGGGATTCGAACCAGGAATCCCTAGTGCTGAGAGGCGAACGTGCTAACCACTAAGCCACCGTGCCGCCCTCAAACATAAAATAATTATCTAAAATATATCTTTGCATGTTAAGAACTACCATAACCCATTACTGGAACAAAAGAGAAAATCCCAAACTGTTAATGTGATATATTTGCAGCAATATAAATTTAGAATTTTGCTACAAATATATCTTATTATATGAATACAAGAAATAATTTAAAAGTACAGCGTTAATTTTTTTTTGGAGTTTAAGTATGATTAATGATATAGGATTGAGTATTTGCTAAGAAAATACCACTAATAAATCTGATTTAAAATCAAATGTTATAGACCAGAAATTCTGAAATCATTAACTGTGTATAAATCTGTTGTCTCTGTACAATTATATTTACTATTTCTTAGTGTTGTGTTATTACAAATACTTACTTTAAGATTGATGCGTTCCAGGAGCTCTTGGACAGAGGTGGGTTTCGGAGGGTGACCCTTCCTACTTTTCCTGATGCTGCGTTTGGGTTTTTCCCCTTCCTCACTCAGGACATCTACATATATGAATTTAAAGGTGCCCACCTTGTTATTCAGCAGGCCCATCCATGTACCCATGGGTGGCTTACTAATAATGTCTATTACATCTCCTCTCTGGAACAACAATATTGTGGTGAGTTAGATTTAAAAGACAAACATGGTGAAAAACAAAAACATGTTTTGAAAATGCATGTAAACTTAAAATATAGTATATTAATGTGGTTACGGTGTCAATCTAAAGGTATGTAGTTATGTAGGTAACAAAAGTTGCCAAAGGTTGCTCCAGGCAATCATCAACAGATATTTATACGTCACTTTGTAAAAAGGTATGCAATGATGTAATGTAATAAAACCATGATGCCCCTCATTTGTAAACAAGCTTAAAATGAACATGACATGTCCAGTTAGAATAGCTCCATAAACATTATCCAGGGGTGGATCATTGTTTTTTTTAATATGTTGGTTAAAGATGTCTGTGTAGCTTATTTAGTATCATGTTAATCTGACAAAAATGTATGTGTGTGTGTGTCTAGAGGGGTTAAATCGTGTTTGTCTGGCATAAACAAGCATTTTACTTTGATGTGGATGATTTCACTACAACAATGCACTGTATGATGGTTTGCAGTTGCATACTTTTGCATACAAACTCAGTACTGAATTGATTTTGAACATTTGTTCCTTTTAAAATGAGATGGGGGGGATGGTTCTGTTTAAATAAATAAATAACAGCATTTTACTTCAAGATGTATGACATTGTATACAGTAGAAGGCATTTTACCTTTAGTTTGAGCGAATCTGTGTCATAGGGACTCGGTATGAAGTCGGTATGTACAAGAGCACGACCACAAAAAGGCCCTCTGTAGGGTAACTCCTCGTCTTCACCGTCCTCTGACTTCACACTTTCTCTGTTGCTTGCTGATGAGTCTGTGGTGCTCACTGTCTGACCACCTACACATAAAACAACACTGAACATTTAAACACTGAAATCATATTCCATGGAATTGACTATTTTAGATGCTGCAGTTACACCTTACAGACAATGTAGCCAAATTCATACTTACTCATTGAGCTCTGTCCACTTAACGAACTCCTCAGACTTTCAACAGAGCCTCCAGATTTGAGTTTGGGTTTTTCCAGAGAGTCTGAGTCTGTTCTGAGGGACTGGGGTAAGTCAAGCACTTTGCTTGGACTTAACTAAATGGAAATAACAGATGCTGTAACTCAATACAACATTCATTTTTCACTTGACAGCCAGTAGGGGGCATTCCAAACCTCATAATAAACTGAGCAACAAGACAGCCCATACACAAGTGTTGGATTAAATGGATGGAGTAAATGGGTAAGAAGAAATAATAAATATAAAAGGTCAATTAATATTAGCCATTAACTGTAATGGTAATTCTGATGGTAGATATATAATAATGACAACATAACATGCGACACTTCAATGACAACAAATATTATTTAAGGCTTAGTTACACAAACAAGCAACACAAATGAACAGCTATGAATTATTCTGTTGTTACTAAAATGGCTTATTATACAATGCAAATATTTGTAACTTGTACTATTATTGTGTGTTAATTTGGACAACACAAATGAATGAATAGTTTTGTGATACAATTATGTCAAAGATCAGTAGTAACAAATTGTGTCTTATTATTGATTAATGAGATAAAATATATATGTAAACCTAGCCTAGTCTTGTCAAGTTTAAAATATAAAAAATAATCACCAAGCCAGTGCTTACTACACAGGGCCTCTATTCTAAAGTGTGAGTAACGGTTCAGAATAGAATCGAATAAATAAAGAAAAACTAATCACTGTGTGCTGTGTTTTAATACCTGTTCAATCAGACCAGAGTTATTTTTCTTGGATATGCGTTTTCTCATTGTTTCTTTCACTGACTTAACCTTCTTCCCAAGAGAAATGCGTGATGAGGCTGGTGATCTGGCTGCATCTGTACAGCTGCCGTCTCCATTTCCACCCTGTGGCAGAACCCCATAAGACACTGAGAGTCTGACACTACAAAAATTTCATTAGTAAATAAAGATAGACTACATAGAAGAAAATGAAACTACCACCTCACATTTTGCAATTTGCAATAATTTTTACTACTTACACTGGGACTGCAGCTGCTGTTTGTCATGTAAACAGACTGATTCCTGAGGTCAAATCCTCCAAAGCTACAGGCTCTCTGAGGACAAAGTTTATCTTATTAAAAACAGATTATTTCATGATATAACATAACCCTTATATAACATATAACCCTTTAGAATGTCTATATTGCTGCATAAATTTGACAAACCTATTTTCAAGTTTTAAAAATAAATAAAACAAAATAAAAAAAATCCCAAAATCTAATAAGTAGCAAAATTATTTTATAAAAAATGGTTTTAATGGCTTTCATGTTGGCCGGGCCTGTTTGCTTCAGATTTTTTTTTTTTTACATTTCCCATCCATGTAATTCCATGACCTTGCTGTTTTTAGACTTAAAAAAATGAAAATCTGAAATTTTGAAACTTGTGTGCACTTGTGTGAAATTTATGCAGAAATAATTCTAAAGGTTCCAAAAACTTTACATTTACATATTTACATTTAGTCATTTAGCAGACGCTTTTATCCAAAGCGACTTACAAAAGAGAACACCACAAGTCAGAAGCTATGAAGAAAACCAACTATAGTGTAAATTAATCAAACCTGAATGTTATTCGATGCCGCGGCACACCCCCCCCCCCCCTTTTTTTAAATTTTTAAATGTTATTATTTTTTTATATATATTACAACAGGTATTTGTTAAAGAGATGCGTCTTCAGTAATTTTTTAAAACTGTTTAGAACTTTCAGAGACCACTTTAATATTGAATGCCATATGTTAAATAAAAGAACTACACATGGACCACATGGGCACTGCTCTAACTACAGCTATGTTCTCCATTGCACATGCATACACAAGACTATGATAAACCAAGGCATGAATAATACAATAGTTTCAAAAAAGGGTTTCCTTCCTCTTGACCTCCTCATTCCTTGCCGTCTGGCTGAAGAGCTTGTAATTTTCTAACTAAAGATTATAACAACAGAAAATCTAATCATTTATAGATAAAATCAGGTTATCTAGGGAAGGTTTACTGAATAACTACACATCACATTTTGGGCAAAACCTTTTGTTTGTTGAAAAGCTATCATTTGATATACCATCATCAGAATTATAAATATTCAAACATGTGAAGGACATCCTCTCAGGCACGGGGAAAACACGCAGACACCACAAAAAGGACCTTTATCAGAACTTGTTGAGCAGAGTTGTTGATAGCGAAACCCACAAGAACTGGTGCTATAGAGCGCTGATACCTTAAACTGTTCCAAGGACAAATGCTGTGTTGCTGTGACATCTGCAAACTGAAAACACAGACCCCCCCCCCCCCACACACCTTAACTGCTTACTTATCCGGTCCTGCAAGATGGGTCTGAGTGCCATATTAAGTGGCAGTCGGTCCAAAAACTGTGACCATGTCTGTCTATGTTGTGCTTAAGGTGTATTTTATTTCGGGTTCCTAAACTGTGCTCTGGGGCTGTTTTTTATCACCTGTCTTTTCCTTTCCCAATGTATTCCAGCTTATCTTTCTCACTGAACTTCTCCATTGTGTGATTAATAAAGGTATCATCATCTTTGCCCACTTTCCAGGAATAAAACCCTGAACCTTTCTGCTGTGATGTGAAAGTGATAACCACTGTTGAATTTTGACCATGTTGAATAAAAAGCATTACCTTTTTCATGGTTTATAATGCTCATTGAATTATATTTTCAAATATTAAATAAAATACTGTCCTGGTTTAAACCCAGTGTAAAAAAGACAATAGCAGAAAAGTTTGTAATGTTGTGGTTCTGATTTCTTACACTAGAAAATGCTTTCACTCACCCCATGATATTTAAAAGGACTCAAGGACAGTCTCATTTCTCCCTCTGTCACAGAACGAGTCAGCCTCGGTTCAGTCTCACGGTATCCTTCTGCTTCAGAGACCGAGGAGCCGCTTCCTGCATTCATGACTGAGGTGCCCACACTAGGCCCTGTGGGGGGCTGATTAAGCCCCTGACTACTGTTGAAGGTCTTAAATAGCTTAAGTCCACTGCAGGTGTCCAAGCTGCTAGAGGATGGAGAAGTGTTCAGGCTGTCCGAGTCATCATCCAAACATAGCTGCTCCTGTAGAACTGAGGCCAGTCCTTCACCCTGCGACAACGCCAGACATTTCTGCACACCCGAATAAACAGGGGTCTTTTCCTCACATGAGGGTGAGAGATCAGAGCTTAAAGAGTCTGAAAGCAAAATTAAAACAAGTTTACAATCTTTTAGCAACAGGAAATCACAGTCATGAATAAAATATTTTAATAAAAATAGAAACAGGTTGTATAACTAATATTATTTCGGTTCAATCAATCTGCAAAAAAATTTAAATAAGTGGTCAAAACTAGTGAAAAATTTGTAGATTGGGTTGTAGATGTGAACTCTAGATGTGAAAATCATGTCCAAACTCTAGTAACGTTAGTTGAATTTCTAATCGAGCGCACGTGTGAAAAAAAATAGCTAATAGTTTGCAACAGTTAACAGTGATGGAATACAATACTCTATTCTTGAACAACAGTTAATCATCAGACAATCAGGTATCTAATATAAGGTTTAATATAATGTTGTCATTATACACATGTAGCTCATAACAGGCCATATACATGTTTCTAAACCTATTGTGGAGTAGTTGAGCCAATGCAGTGAGAAGTAGTCACATTTACATTTGGTCTTTTAGCAAATATTTTTATCCAAAGTGACTTACAAAGAGAACACAGGATCCTGTTACATACAGCATCCCTGGAGCAATTAGGATTAAAGGCCTTGCTCAAGGACCCACATGTGAACCCACAACCTGAGATTGAACAACATGAAACGTTACAAAACTATAATCTTTTATCTGGTTCATGATGTGGTCAAATTGGCACCCTGTCCTGGGTGTATCTGCCCAGCGCCCGAAACGTTCTCCCCTGGATGGGCATGGGGAACCCCCCCGCGACCCTGATATAGGATAAAGCGGAAGATAATGGATGGATGATGTGGTCAAAAACACCTCGATGACCCTTAATCTTCCCTTTAAACAGTCTGCTACTGTCAAAAGTTTTTTCCCCCAAAAGTTTAACTTTTTTGTAGTTGCATGTTTAAATAGACACTAACTCTATCTAGTAGGACAATGTGGCATTACAAAAGATTCATACATTAGGTTAACATTTACAGCTCTTATGGTTATTTTCTAAAAATATTCACACTTGCAGGTAAATTAACATTTTAGAGTTATATTATTACCTATACAAATCAGCCAAATGTTTATTTTCCAGAATCACACAAGTGCTTGTCTTGACCCCTTACCTTTGGACACGGTCTTCTTGTTGTCATCTATTTTAATGAGCTTCTTTTTCACTCTGCGATTAGAGTTGACCAGTTTGTGAAGCCTGCGAAAAGCCAAAGACTCGTCCAATTCATCATCAGACTAAAAAAAAAAAAAAAAAATGTATAAGTTTATTATCATTTTTAAACAGTAATTTATGTGGTTATCCCATTTTAAAGCTTTTTTTTTGAAGTCTAATTTGTATTATTGCAGTAATTTACAGTTTTTACAGTCTGCACTTCTGAATCTGAATTCATACCATTCAGTACACATTTGACTTTTAGATAGTTGACAGTACACAGGGTAAATGAATATTGCACACAAAGTCTTACTCCAAACTTCAAGACTCCAATCCAAAAATAAGTGTCATCTAGACTAAACACTAAACTGAAAGGGTGCCTCTTGTTTTTAAAAGTCCAACCATAAGATAAAGGCAGCAATTTGTTGGGGTTCACAAATTATACTGTACATGTGACTATACATACTGGTATACAGTGGTATGCCATGGTTTGGGTAAATCTCTGATACCTTTTTGCTGCATTGTGAAAAACAATTATTTATATTTTTAGAGTACTAGGCTGCTGCTGCTTTAAAGATTTCATGGTGGCAGGTTTTTCAGACATCTGAGGAGTGTTGGAATATTTGTAGTAGAATTCATTCATTATCTTCCGCTTTATCCTATATTAGGGTCGTGGGGGGGGGGTTCCCCATGCCCATCCAGGGGAGAACGTTTTGGGCGCTGGGCAGATACACCCAGGACAGGGCGCCAATCTATCACTGGGCACTTGTAGTAGAATTATTTAACTTCTTAAACAAATCTTGTAAAGCATGTACTAGATGCATCGAAGAACAATCTGTACCACAGAAACAGACAATAGCTGCAGATCGGGGCACAAGGTTATCTCCCATAAGACATTTGTTCATCTTTCATTAACCATAGACCAAAACATAACATAAGTAATGGTGTCAGAAGACGCCGATGTCCAATTGGGATTATTTAAACCAATACCTGGGAAACTGAGGCAGAGCTCTCTGCATTGTAATCGATTTCAAACAGTTTCTGTCTGTATTTTTGCAATAATATGGCACATTAAACTTATTTGGATGAACTCTGCTTTCCTGACTGATTTTTTAACATAACAGGAGTCGAGTATAGATAAAGGGGAGTATGACCAAACCATGGTGTTAATAAGCAACATTAGTAATATCATTAACTATTGCTTGATGCATAATCTAAACTTAAATTAAACTAAACTACACACTAATATTGCTTGAAATGTTTATTCTTTTTAAGGACATACACTTTTGTACCTATTTGTAAAGTCGGAGCTTATGAGAACTAAAGACTGCATAACTTTGGCCTTAAGCACCATTTTCCCAGCACTGTACATTAGAATAGCTGTAGGTTTTCTTTTCAATCTAATGAGACGGTAACAGACAGATATGTGTAAATATAACTTTAGTACACCACATTGTGAGCCTCATACACTTAGCATGTGTGTTCAGACCACAGTTCATGTATTTCAGAAAGTGCAGGGTTGAAAATAGTACAGATGTTGCTTTCAGGTCACATATAATTCTATTCAAAAACACAGCTCATATCTTTTTAAAAAGAAACAAATTGTGAGAGTCAGAACCTCTGCTAACATTTTCTGCAAATACAACAACATTTTCATTGTGCTATTGAGAATGTGTATTCATTGAGATATTATTGCAAAGAAATTATATTCATACTATTACATTACAAACATGGTATACTACTGGACATGCAATTTAACATTAAGTGTATTTGGATCCTCAGCTAAAGTGAGAACGTTAGCTCTTTCCAATGTATAGAAAATAATATTTTTCCTTATTTGAATAAACTTTCATAAAAATAAGAGTGAAACATTTAAAATTAAAATGTTCTACAAATAAACATATTTTATAAATTATCACCACAGTTGCAGGAAGCACTTTAATAACAGGATCCTAATTATATTATTCTGGTGTTTAGTACCTTTAGTAAAGTAGCTTTAAAACATTACTGGCTTTTAATCATACTTAACTATGTTTACTGAAATAACACCCAAAGTCTTTGATACCAAAAAACATTATATTGACTGACTGATTTTAACACAGTTTCATAAATGTTATCTTTTGTAATTTCCAAGCTTGATATTTCTTTTTTAGCTTTTGCTAAAGAAAAAAAAGACTTTTTACAAGTCATAATGGTCAAACCAGCAAATGGCAATTTAAACCCATTGACCTTACAATTACATAGAATTTCAGAAACATTGTCATATTTACTAGGTGAACACACTTTCATTTCTGTTGCGTATGTTTATTTAGCTTTTTAACTTTGAAGGTAATTTGACATCAGCATTATCTGTTTTCTACCATAGCAAAGACAAAAATGAGCTCAAAAAGTGACTCAAAGCAAAATATGCAGTTTATACCACTTTGAGACATAGATGATTTGGTTGCTCAATGTCAATTATGTATACCTGAATCAATATATGTATTGTTAGAGAGGGACATTAATTTAATAAATAAAAAAAGTTGAATGTTAATGGATGATTTTGTTTATTTACTCATTTACTAAGCAATTAACTTTCTCAAAAAATAAGAAAGATCTATAAGCCTCATTTTCGACCAAAATAAACTGGAAGTTAAAAAAGAATCTGCGAAACTGCCTACAGCAATAATTGCAACAGACTATTTAACTGAGCCCTCTAATCACACCCGCCCTGCCCGAAAGAGCTGTGGCCTGCAGAACACAGCCCAGCACTGCATTCAGCTGGCTAAAGTGCCACAATAGGGGGTTAAAGTATTGAGGGAGATGAATAGAGCTTAATGGGGGGGACTGATGGGTTTGGGACTAGGGGGAGCACAGCAGTTCACATCTAGGCCATGGTGGGGGGAGGAAGATCAACAAATGCCTGGCAGAGTGGGTGACATTCCTGCTGGGAGCATGCCTAAGACCAGAGGACGTGGCGAGCCAATAAACAAGCAAGCATTACAACAAACAAGGATGTGGCATTGCTAATAATACACAGATGCTATTAACGGCAGTCTGCAGCTCATTAAAGTGTAAATGCTTCAGGATTGAGAGAGCGTGAAAACTTTTCACAGTTTTACATTTACAGCTCAACATTCTAGTTTGAAAGCATTGTACAGTGAAAGGATGTGAATGAATGTGTTGCTTCTCACATTGCAGAAGGATTCATTCAAAGTGGGACTTGTAGCATCATTCCACTCTATTGCATGCGGCTGTCTGTTTTGATTCTCATACTCCTTCAGCTGCAAAAAAAATCCAAAATAAATTAATAAAATTAGATCAATTCATTTTGGGAAGTTTGGCTCAATTATTCAGTTGCAGTCTTAGATTACATGTTAAACAAACACATGAGCATGAGGTGAATCAGCAGAGTGAATAAGCAGCTAAATGCAGCAATTCTGGCAAGAAGGTTTGTGTGAGTCAAATCATGTTTAACTGAAGGGAAAATGTTACTAGGGGAAAGTCAATTACATTAAAAGTACTGCAAGTCATTTTGTGTGAACTGAACAATACCACACAAAAGTCATGCAGGATCATCAGTGTTTTTCTTAGGTGAAAAACACAATTTTATCTTAGTTTCTTTATTATAATTTAATTACCAGCTAGCAAGCAATGTTACTGTAATCAACAATGATTTTAATTGTATAATGTTTAAAACTGAGTAGGACAAAGTAAAATTTAGCATCTTCCTCACTTGACTTTAACCATGAGACCCCAAAAACTGAACTAAAGATCCATTCTTACCACCCACCACAGGTGAGTCTCGAGCAGATCAAACACAATGTTCACGGGAACAAATGACTTCAAAGGCTGTAACTAACGGATGCAGTAATAAAAGTGTGTTGCTCGAAACAAATAATTGCCTCCTCTTTTCAAAATTATGTAGAATACATGGAGCAATTACACACCCGCGCCAGGGCCTCTTCAACAGTGATCATCTTCTCCTTCACCATCATCATCAGCTGAATGCGTTCTTCATCACTCATTGTAATTTCACTGGCCACAAAGCCCACATCATCTCCTGCAGCTGAGTTTGACAAGGCATCACATGGTTATAGGATCATACAGTGTGGTTTTAATAATATCAAGTCATGTAATAAACAATGGTGAGCACCTTTTGACACCTGGCGTACGCTGCCTTTCTGTGACTTGCGGAAATTCTGCCAAAAAGATTTGTTCTTCTTTCGGTCCCATCTCCCTGAAATAACAAAAACGAGACCATGCCAACAATAAGTCATGAGCCAGGTACAACAAGTATAGTGCTCATTATTATAAATTTTTTTTTCTGTCATTAGTGGTAGACTATTGGCATTGTGTTAACTGGTTATCGTATAGATGAAACCCACATCATTTCAGGTTTAAAAATTATGTAGGTATTTTAAAGAGCCACATCTGGGTTCAAATAAACTATTTTAAAAAAAATTTCCTGACAGAATATATATGTAGATGTTCAGTGCTTAAAGATGAGAAAAATGAAACTAACAGATGAAACGGCTTAAAAACAGATTGTGTGGGTGAACATCTGCAAAAGACTATAGCTGCATATATTCCTACTACTATATTTAAAAGTATAAAATCATCATTCAAGGTCTTTTTTTCATCTTTTGTCTGTAAAATTATAGCATCTTTTTGTTTAAAGCAGTTACATAAATATTTTTGTGCACAACGTATGCAATGCAAGGACTAGAAAGAAAGTTATATAAGAAAGCGTCAATTTGAAGTGTTTCTAAAGGAATTTTTTAAAATATAAATCCTGCAAACATTTCTTAATTAAAAGAGTGTTAATGATGGTTTCTGACATTAGAAATAAACCTTAAAATGAACCAGGCTCAAAATTAGTACCTTATGGTTTTTATGAACTCATAAATCAAACAGTACTTACAGACTAGAATATAAATATATCCGAATTGACTTAAAATAAATGAAAACTCAGCTTTGTACAACTGTGTATATAAACACAAAAAATCCTTGAAATAATAGAGCTGGTTTAAATTGTCTGCTGTCATAGGGCATTCCATTTGAGGTTGAAGGTGGGAGTTGCTTTTTCCCAGCCTGTAATTTTAAGTGGAAAATGAGGCTGTATATATTCGAAATGTTTCTTAGCAACCCTAACTTTAAAATACAGGATGAAAGCATTATACAACTGTTAAAGGCGTAATGTTTTGTAATCCTTTGATATTGTCTAAAGATGGTGTCCACATCAATTCACATCGCATTGTACGTGTAAAAACATATTCTGTAATTCTGCTTTGAGATTAAATTATCTTCAGCTGAGTTTTTCCAACATTGATTCACAGCCTTCTGTTACCAAACCACTGACTGTTTGGATGCATTTTGTTATTCTACAGTTACAGGTATGTTTATTCTGCATACCTTAATGGTTCTATTTATTTTGTTTTCTGATGATCAGGACCCCTACAAGATTCTCATCACTTTGTGACACGGATGTGCTAGTGGTGTATTACTGTGTGGCACAAGAATAATTGAAACTAAATATAGCAGTGCAGATTGTGTACTTAAACACCTTCGTGAGTGTTACAGCTGGACTGAAAATAGTCCATTAACAAAATCTGCCCAGCCAGCAACATTCTGTAGGTTGCATTTTGTAAGCACAGGTGAAGAATAAGAGGATGATCGACACAAAATGTACATTAACAAATAATTTAATGTTTTTGATTTCCATGTACAATTACAGCAGTAAGGTGGATGTCTAATCCAGTGCATTGAGTGGACATGATGTTTAAAAATCCACCAGCTGTGTTTGATTCATTTACATGAGCATAACACACAATACCACCACATCAATGTCACAGCATTGCTGAAAGCCATCCACCACCAAAATAGTTAGAATTTTGATCTGTGGGTGGCCTTGGCCATTAGAGAAAACAATCAAAGGAAAGAAAGGATACAGAAAAACAAACAGACTACTGCCTGTAATTGTAAAACCACAGAGTGCATCTCTATGGTAACTCATAATGTACAATTAGTAAGGACAAGAAAAGAGTGTATTTAATTAGACATCCTTAGTTAAGAGACTTTGCATGATATTTAAATCATAACAAGACGACATACCTCCAGACCCATCATCTGAGCTTGATTTGTGCATCAGCAGCCTAGAAACAGAAAAGTCAACATAAAGCACAAACTCATTGTAAAGTTTCATGACAGTGCAGGTTTCCTCATCTCACCTGCTCTCCCACATTGTTTTCTTCATACCGCAACGTTTTCCAAATACATCCTACAAAATTCTGACAATTTTGTCATAGCTATACAGATCAGCCGAATGTCTACAACTCCCTCCGACCAGTTAGCCACTGATCGATCACTTACAGAAAAGCTTCTGGCTAATCAGCCAAAACACACCTCACCCCAAGCTCACATGAACAAAGGAATCTTTTCACATGCCACTAGGCTTTAAGTACAACAGCCAGTGGTCACGTGGCCAGTGCATTCCATTTGCTCAGCTGACACTTGTTGCTGATGTTGGCTATTAGCTGTTATTAGTCTGCACAAAAACACAGCCATGCTATGTGTAATTTTTTTTGTACCTGCTTAAAACAGCAAACGTGTATTTCAAACCTGTGTTGGTGTTTTATTGTTAGAGGTAGGCAAATGGCACATTATGGGGCAACTGAATGTATGAAAGCCTTATAATTACCCTCTCATTTACATTTAGTAATATAAAGGAGGTCAGTAAAGAATTTTTACAGGTAAACATAGG
This sequence comes from Corydoras maculifer, assembly GCA_019802435.1. Taxonomy (NCBI): domain Eukaryota; kingdom Metazoa; phylum Chordata; class Actinopteri; order Siluriformes; family Callichthyidae; genus Corydoras; species Corydoras maculifer. The sequence goes on along the minus strand of JAFMOD010000193.1, from coordinate 469,604 downwards.
AGTCAGTCATTAAGCTGATATCAAGTATGATTGCAGCTAAAATAAAAAGACACGACACATTAAATGCACAATTTCAGTTACTACGGATAAGAGGTTAACTACCTTCTTTCAACCTCTGGCGTGGACACAGCACTGTTACTCAGACCCAGTGACTCCTAAAAGGAATGAATGAATACATTTCAGTGAGTCAAGCAGGACATCAGCACTAAACACTGACTGCGAAGTTTCAGGAACTATAGAATACTAACCTGGATTTCAGAGCGCAGCTGAAATGATGTGATTATAGATTCAGTATTCATCTGAAAAACAAAAAGGAAAATTGAAATAATATAACCAGCAGTTCGGTTTAGTTTGTTTTAAAACCGTATATCCCCTATGCCATCTTGAGGTTTTCGTATTTGTTTTGAAGATTGTACAGTCTGTACATTTGGTAAGTCAGTGGTTTGGGTGTTGGGCTATCAATATAAAAGTTGAGGGTTTAAAAACCATGTTCACTGAAATTACCAATGTGGCCCCTTGAGCAAGGCCCTAACCCTTATTGTTTCAGTGATGCTGTCCCTGAGTTCTGACCCCAGCCATTAAGTTGGGATACTTGTAAGTCACTTTGGATAAAAGTGTCTGCTAAATGACTAAATGTAAAAGTACAGTACATGCTTCATCATTAAGAGGGTTTTGTTTTACTTTTATCAAAGGGAATTGGGTGAATTCTAGTGCCATCTCTACATCATGGATATAAGACATGATAACATTGGTTTCTTTAGCAAACAGCTGGTTTACTTCTCATCACTGACATGTTTTCATGTAGTTTATTGTGAACTTATCAAATGGTAAGTTCAAATCTGCTTGTCATTCGCCTTTTTATGTAAGCCATCATTCCTGGCTTGATATCAGATTGAAGAATTCAGTCATTTGTTATTTATTCTTTTGTTAACATTGCTCTCTGATCAGCATGAACATAACCTGGCATTTCACCATGACCTAGGAACCAGCAATAATTATAAGGTCATTTTTCTATCTTGCTCCAAAAATGTAGCATTTTAGAACCCTTATTTTAAAAAGTGTTCTTACGGTTTCAACTTCTTGAGTAACTTTGCGTTTGCGAAGCTCTTCTATCCTCTCATGCACATCACTGTAAGAGGTATTATAATACTCTGCGTATTCCTTGGCCAGTTCCCCAATGTTCCCCAAAGATCCATCCTGTAAAAAAAAAAAAAGCAGATGAAATTTTATGGAGTATTCTGATAATGTGGAAATACATTTTAGCCAAAAAAATATGCAACATTCACAGTATCTCTACAGTAATTTCATTTCATTTCTCGACCTCTTCTTGACTGAAACCAGAAGAGCTGTATGACGCAGCTGTAGCCATGCGAGACCTCAACTAAATCAACTCACACAAAACTATGACAGAGGTGGCAGAGGGCTGGAAGAACCGCAAGACACACCAGAGGTCAGCATGTCATGATTTCCAGGTATTGTTTTCGTAGGTCATCAGAACTATTGTGTTTTGTTGTAACAAAAAAGATAAAAAAGACATGAATCATATCAACAATTTGCAAACTCATCCCACTGATGTCCTCCAATTATTTACACACATCCTGGAGTTTCAGTAAAAGAAATATTTTGTTATTATCCATTCAGTCAATTGTATAATGTAAATGAATCCCCATGTTACTTGAGCCACATGTCATTATCAGCAAAGATAATGACTTAGGAATATAACAAAAGACATCATGAAAGAATTTGTATTTCTATCCATCCATCCATTATCTTCTGCTTTATCCTCTGCTAGGGTCGCAGGGGAGTGTGTGTGTGGGGGGGGTTCCCATGACCATCCAGGGGAGAACGTTTCGGGCGCTGATTCACCCAGGACAGGGCACCAATCTATCGCTGGGCACACACTCACTCAATCACACATACACACACCCAAACACACATTTTGGACAATTTGGAGAATTCAATTGAACTTGATCTATGTTTTTGGACTGTGAGAGAAAACCCATGCGGACACGGGGAGAACATGGAAACTTCACCTAGATTGGGATTCGAACCGGGAATCCCTAGTGCCGAGAGGCGAACGTGCTAACCACTAAGCCACCGTGTTGCCCTTGTACTAAACATTTATCTGTGAAAATATACCATTATTTATTTAATGTCTCATTTATTTTCTTTAGAGATTTTGTAATATTGGCTGGGTGGCAGTCAGCCAAATCAGTATCTAAATAATGATTTTGATATGCAGCAGTTTATTTATTTTTTTATTTTATTATTTATAGTTAAATAATCTTGTGGACAGAATGACAACCAAAATTTATCTAATATCCTAAAAGCATAACAGTGGTCGGGGGGGGGGGGGGGGGGGGGGGGGGGGGGGGGGGGGGGGGGGGGGGGGGGGGGGGGGGGGGGGGGGGGGGGGGGGGGGGGGGGGGGGGGGGGGGGGGGGTTTCCTCCGGGTTCTCCGGTTTCCTCCCACAGTCCAAAAACATGGATCAAGTTAATTGAATTCTCAAAAATTGCCCAATTTAGTGTGTGTATGTGTGAGTGAGTGTGTGCCCAGCGATGGATTGGCGCCCTGTCCTGGGTCTATCTGCCCAGCGCCCGAGACGTTCTCCCCTGGATGGGCATGGGGAACCCCACCGCGACCCTAATAGAGGATAAGCGGAAGATAATGAATGAATGAATAACAGTGGTCTTAAATTTCTTATACTTGTTCACAGCTTATCTGTGGATTGCTGGAGAGTTTTATAAGACAACAAAATGAAACAAAACTTTCTATGAGGTCCTTGGAAACCTCTTTTGTGTATGCCATAATACAATTTGACATTCATATGTTGTAAAGATGTTAATATCACCTGTAAATAATCTGCTAAGGTAAAGGTTTTTACTAACATATATTGATTATTTTAACATATATAACTAACATATATTTATTATTTTCCTCAATAATTAAAAATAGTATAATATTTTCATTTTATAAGTTTGATTTGTTTTTTTTTATCTATTTTTAAGAATTGTACTAAATATAGTAATTCCAGGGTGTTACAATCTTTCAAACACCACTTCACATGTGTTTATTTAGTAAACAAGTTTTTTTTATTTTTACATTTAAGTATTTATAACTTACAATTCACACTGGAAGAAATAAAATTGTGCTTTGGCTCTTTTAATATGCCAACAGTGACCAATTTAAAATCGTCTGTCCACAATAATGTAAACAGCCTTAACATCACTCACAATGACTGTTCTAAATTATTCCCAGTCCACAAAGCAACATAATAATTGGACAACCATATTTTTCCATTGCTCTTTTAAAAGGGTTTGTTTCTGTGTGCAAGCATTTTCATACTGATATTCTCTAACAGACCAACATGTAAAAATATCTTATTTTAAAACACCTGATTTTAACCCCTGTAAACAGAGAATTCGACTTAACAGTGATGTGCATAATTAATGATAGGTCTATAGCAAATTATATTGATAATATTTTACAGGGAAGTATACAATTAGCAACTACAGAAAAGGCAATTATGAGAACATCTGGCTTAAACAAGGAACCACTACCAACTTTGATTTTCTACCCTATCTATTAGTTGTCAATGGTAATTGTGCGATTTATGCAAACAAACTGATAAACAGCTTATCTAATTTAAGAACCCGAGGCTCAGTCATTAGTCTTATAATCTTACTTTATCCTGGGAATCCTCCTCAGTCACCCCAACCACCATGTCCTCCCTCACCACATGGATAAACCTCTTTGGACTTCTCTCCTCCTTCTACGTGACATCCCTATTCACAGCATTAACAAAAACCATAGCACCATACTGCTATTTGAATACATTATCTATCTACCCATTCTGCACAAAGAATCTAGGATAGAAAAAAATTTAAAGATAAAATAGAGGATAAGTAAAGCTATTTATTGTTACTGTTATTTGTTGGTGAATAAGTTTGTTATTCACCAACAAAACTTGCACTAATGCAAGCTGTGCCTCTGGAAGAATTATAGGCTTACTAAAAATGAACTAGAATAGGCTCAGTCAGGCAAGATTCTGCCTTTTCTTTGATGAAAAAAAATGCTTTAATCCACCACAAGCACAAGTTTATAGGTTTGAAAGTCATAGAGCGAACGTCTTTAGAACTGAAGAACTGAGACATTTCCTTTATGCCAAACCCTAGAAGCGTGCACATTCCTCGCCAGTAAAAGGCACAGGGGTCTTGTGGTGCTTCACTCTGTGACTGACTCGACTGTCTTTTAAAAGAGAGCTATTCACTGGTTAAGTGACATGTCCTTGAGTCAAAGCTGCACGAAATTACTGCATTTCATCTGTTAAGAAAGGCAGCCAATCTCAGCCTCAAAACACAGCAGTCCTCTGTGTTTCAACACTTAACTATGCCCTAATCACATGATCATGTCATTGTCTGTGAAGAATCTGTTTTTATTTGCATGTAAACATGGAATTAGCAAAAACAAAATAGGACATCATTTAAATATTCAAGTGCTGTATGTAAAGAGACAATAAAGATGTTGCTATATGGGTTAAAAGGCACTGCATGTACTTTTCAAGTGTAAATAATGCATTAAACATGTCTGGGACATGTTTAGAAGTAAAAGGCAAAAGGCCTACTACATAGACACATTTTAAATTTTAAACACACATTTTAAATGCAAATTAAATGATTTATAATAAAAACAGATTCCACTATTCATGAAAATAGATTAAACATGCATTATCTGTTTTTGCAATAATAAAAAAAACACCTGCAAGATATTATTAATTGTATTTAGAAACTGGATTGAAAAAAAAAAAAGCTTAGCGTTTGTACCCAGATCTTTTAGAAAATCACAAATTGCTTACTGGATAGTGTCAGGATATCTCCTCTTAGACTAATCTGCCAAAGGTTGTGTGAAATTTGACCTGCTGCATATGTGTTAGACAAAAAAAAAAGAAAAATCCTGTCACATTATCCTGGACAATAAGAAGCAAATTGAGCATGTCTAAAGCACCATGGACTTGACGTGTCAGGGGGCTGCAGTGATGCTTGAGCGAGCAGCTCATTTATCTTTCCTCCTTGCTGTGGAGCTGCAGGAGCTCATCTCAGCCCTCCAACTCCCACTATCCCTTCTTAGCTTCCTCATCAGAGGATACAGATGACATTTCTGACACACGGGAGAGTGGCTACCAGGGTTAATGGATTAGGTTAGACTTGGTATTATTCTTTTCGTGGAATTCTACTACCAGGCAGGTATAATGACAGGACACTGACAGGATTAGTTCTTGGTGATTACATATAATGTCTTTAAAAAACCACCATCGATGTGCCCATCAAAAAAAGTGTGAATTATTATCTGTGACTGCCCATTATATTGTATACAATACTTTAACAGTTCATGATTCAATTGTCAATTGAAAATGTATTTGCGTTGTAATAAACTTCCCTATTGACTCGTTACGTTTAAAAATAAAGTGTAAGAAAATTTTTTCATTAAATATTACAAAGTTGCAACTGGGAACTTCTAGAGTTGCAACTGGAACATCAAGTGAACTTCTATGATTAGCAGCTAGTTCGTTTGTGGAATTAGAGCTAGGTTCTGTACAAATAAAGAAAACTCCCAATAGTCAACAAAACCAATGAAGGTCACTAAGAGAAGGAGCGAAATAAGTGACAAGGTCAAAAAGGAACACAGTAACCCAATTTATCTTACATTGCCTACTTTTGTGCATTTTTTAAAGAATCCACTGTCAGAGAACACTAAACAACAAAAAGTTTGCATGGAAATTTTGCTAAGAAACTACTGCTTCAAAAATAACATTGCATTTAATTACATTAGTTTATCATTATACAGTGATAGTATTATTCAAATGAAAACATGTAGGAGTTAAGGGCCTACAAGTGGATGTTTGAATGGGCTGAGACTTTGAACCCCTTATGCTCAATCGTGCAGAACCTTTGCACTGCACCAAGCCACTTCATTATCCATCAACTGTTCAAACAACCTGCTTCGCATCAAACAAAAAAAAAATCTAAATCCTTTGTTTGATACTTAAAACTGACAACTACTCTAATGGCATTAATAATTATTAAGGCTTATTAAAATTAAGGCTTAGTTTCAAACATTAAATGAATGAAACAACTACAATCTCAGATAAACAGCTACGGTCAAATTACAATGCGTTGTGTTGGTTATTTATTAAAATAAATCAAAAATTGAAAAGCCATGTTTGAAAATCACATGAATGAATAGCTTGCAGAAGAACCTTTAGCAAAAATTTTTTTTTTGTTTTTGTTGTGTTTTTAATATAGGAGTTTTTCGATCACATTGTTCTGGAGAAATACCTGCCTATTTTTTAATAACCTTCAACTCACCTTTTCAGCTTTTCTGTTGTAGATTGCTAATAGGTGGCCTATTATTTTTTTAATACTTTGGTATATAGTGAGGGTGGCACGGTGGCTTAGTGGTTAGCACGTTCGCCTCTCAGTATTGGGGATTCCCGGTTCGAATCCCAATCTGGGTGGAGTTCCCCATGTCCGCGTGGGTTTCCTCCGGTTTCCTCCCACAGTCCAAAAACATGGATCAAGTTCAATTGAATTCTCCAAATTACACCATATAGAGTTTATTTGTGTGAGTGTGTGCCCAGTGATGGATTGGCACCCTGTCCTGGGTATATATATATTTTTCAATTAGAAATAGAAAAAATAAGAATACTGTGTATAAAATGGCAATTCTTCAAAAGACAGCATTCCTTTCATTTAGTGGGACACAGGTGAGGGTGAAGCATAATGAGATTCAGTTTTCAGTCTATGATGGACTTTCTCACATTTTTAAAATCTCCGCTGTGTGTGAATCAGTGTGAGGAAAGCCAGAGAACTTCTCATCCAGCCATGCCTCATTACTGAGGAGCGTGCAGGACAGCAGGGGAGAGAGCTAGTTCATACCCCCATCTCTTACCCACACATCTTTAGTGTGACTTCCGTCTCAATCCTCATCAGAATTATCCATGCTTATTTGCAAGCTGCCACACACCTAAGAGACTCTAATCAGCTTTAACATTTAGGAAAACAGTTGAGTGATGAATTACACTGCAGCAACATTTTTGTCTACACTTCTTTGATGGAACAGTACAGGTAGACAGATGTGAATATGTTCCCTTTTACTGACTAACATCTACGAAAGTGTTTCTGAATGACCTACCAGACTTTTTAAAACATTTGCGGCAAAGGAATAATTGACTCCATGTGCTCATACTCATTATCTTGCGGCAACACCAGTCTTCAGTCTGTCCCTTAAGCTCATTAAAGTCACACTGTCTTAGTACTTTGAGACAAAGACTCCTTTTGAAATGCATTAGAAGACTAGATGGGTTTTCTGGTTGCCATTTACAGAAAGAGGACATCGACTGCACCGGAAACTTTTAAATAAAAATGCCAGTAAATGTGAACAATGCCTTAAAAAGCGTATACAGGGCAAGAACATGTATTGGTAACAAACTAGAACAAGTACAGAACACAGTACACTGGTTTACAGCTTTTTTTTCTCTCTAACGAAATGTAGCTATACCTCCTGGCAGCTCAACATTTCCATTTCAATTCCTTAACTAATTGTCACAGCACTGATAATATGTTAGAAGAAAGAATCTTGTGATTAAAGTTTAGAACTCAATATAAATACAGGCAATGAAGTCCACTCACCACTTCCTGGATCTACCATTTGAGCAATTCTGGTGAAACTCCTCCGTTGAAGTCTTGTTTGAAACTTTTCCTTAGCACACTCTGAGAACAATGCATGTTGGAGAGCAGAGTGGAGAGGGGGGAGTGGCTCCCACATTAATCATGCAGGCCGCTGGACAGCAGTAGGGAGCCGATGACGCTGGATAGACGGCAGGGTGGAGCACCAGTCTAGCTGCAGGACGTAGCTCAGCCGAGACTAGCTGACTCGGGGCAAATACCATGACCGCACTTTAATAAACTTCCTCTGACTCCATTCCAAAGCTACATCTGTTGAAAGGATGACTATGCACGAAGACCCAGATAAGAATATTCTGACAAATGTAAAATGAAGTGATGTTTTAAAAACAACAATATTCAATTCTCTTTTTTTCTGGAATCTACTCTACCACTAACATGTGCTTTAAATATAAATATGAATTCTAAGAGATTTAAATAAACCCTTAACTTAAAACAAGTCACGCACTTACTGCCCAAAAATATAAGTGTACAATATAAGTGTACTGCCAAACTTCTGAAGCATATATTTTACTTGTGAGAGCGGATTTCATGAAGTACTTTTGAATTTCCACAATTCCCAAGTAAAACATATGTGCTAAATTATATTTGCAAAATCTGTCTATTTCACCAGTAACGCAAGTTTTCACCAGTTTTCGTAATCCAGCTGAATTTTAATACACAATCCATCTACCTTTCAACAACTATTTTGTGGATATAAAAAACATCTTATTTTGCAGAAATGAAGTATTAAAAGCTGTTGCATCGAGGTGTATATCTACACATAAAAGTCAACCAAACTCAAAATTATGTCCACCAAAAATCCTGATAATTAAAACAGTTGAATTAATTTCATCAAAAAATATTTTCTATTGCCATTGAATACCCACTCTGACTATTCCATCAGAGGGCGTGAATATACTGAGCTAGAGGGCCTTGGTATGGCCAACTTAAAATCTGCAACAGTATGATTGACACTTCTTAAATGCTTTTGGCTGTGGAACTGCCATAGTAAAGGCGTTCAGGCAGATTTCTTTGACTATGGCAACAAATGATACATGAAATGTGATTGGTTAAATGTTTTAACAAGAAAATACATATGGAAGCAGTGTAACTGGAGGAAACACCAAGAAAGGAAGCAAAGAGGCCATTTGGTCCATTTATCTCCACCTACTGTATATATGCATATTGTAGTTCTAAAATTACAGACTGAAGTCCATTAATTTCTTTTTATATTCTGTTAGTCTTTTTTACTCTGTTCTCCATGGTTGGGACCACCACATATCAGGTACTATTCAGGTGGTGTGATGATTCACCGCACTTCCGTGACTTCCGTAATGAAGGTGGTGTGTTTGTGTGGTTTGAACTGACTGGACATGGCAAGGTCGCCTCAGATCACTGACCTGAACATAATACACAAACCAAAAATGTTCAGCCATCAGCACACCATATGTATTGTACTGTACTGTAAGAACTAATAAAGGATTAAAGGATGACTAATACAAACTGTGCAGCAATAGACGAGTAACTGTCTATCACTTTACCTCTACAAGGTGGAGCATTAAGCTAAATGTGTCTAGTAGAGTGCACATTGAGTGAACAGTGTTTAACATCCTCAAAAGAATTGCAGTGACAATCCTGTGTAGCAAACATCAACAACCATCACTGTGCAAGTGTCACTTGTCATCATCTGACTTCCAAAAAATATTTCTTTGCTGGTTTTGTAGGGGTCTAATAACTATATTAGGAACTAACAATCAGATAAACTGTAGTCTGTAATTGTACCACTACTGTATATACGATGTATTTTTGGAATTTTTTAATCTGTTGAGGACTAATTCTATCTAATGATAATAATAAAAAAGGTTTGCTTGTCAATAAAGGCTCTAAATTTTTTTATTCAACCACTTTACTTCACTTGCAGTCAGACCCAGAGGACTCCAGATGAGTACATCAAATCAGAGTGACCTTGTTTGGGGTTTTAAGGATGTAAAAAAATGTAAAAAGCTTGTGAAGTACTTTATGTTAAAGTAAACCCTTTGAAATGAAATTTGTTTGGGGTTGCACAATAATTGGGCATTTTTTTAAATGAGATGATGACTTTTATTCTCTGGATAAATGTATCTTACTTCGAGGTTAGCTTCTTGTTATTTCAGAGCAAGATTTATCCAAATATACAGTGGATGAACCATTTTGACTCCTCTCCATCAGGAATGCCAATAATTTGCTGGGGGATGTTTTATGGTATCTTGTGTTTACAGGAGGAATTTGATGACTTAAAATTCTTTTAGCATCACAACAATAGCCCCAAACACATCCAATGTCATAAAGTATTATCTTAAGTAAAAAAGAACAAAGAATCCAGCAACTTGTGGTGTGGCCCTAAAAGGACCCTGACTGCAACATCAAGATAAACTGGGATTATAAAAGTCACAAAACTAAGTAAAATGGTTGAACAATTGAGGTCAAATAATAATTGCAAAAGGCAACATACAGGTATACTTAAAAAAAGCTATTTTATAACAAAATACTTTATTTGCAATAATCACTTAAATGACTTTTTCATGATAACTTTATTTTCCACTAAATTTATTATTAAACAAAATTGTCATTAATTATTTTATTATTTAAGTGCCTTAACTCAACTACTCGATCATATAAATAGTAAAAAAGCTTCCTAAAGCTGCAAAAATATATAATAAATTGTATTATATAAATTGTATCCGGAACTGTAAAACAGAAAAAGCCATCTTGTTTTATTTAAAGGGCTGATACAGTAGTTTCTGCACTTTGATAAACTTTTTCTCAGACTTTTTCCAAAATGTCATCATCTTGGAAAAAGTCTGAGAAAATACCACTTCAGTCCACGAAGGGATTAGTACAATAGTTTGCTAGCTTCTTTATGGTCTTAAACAATATTATTTAAATCTGTCAGGTCTAATTTATTCCTGAGCAGTGTAGTTAATCAGAGATAAGTCTGAACTGCAATATAAAATCATGATACATTTTAACCTTACCTTACCTATATTTCTCATCTCATTTTATCATCTTCCGCTAAATACTCTACTAAGGTTGCTGGGGGATTCTCCATGCCTATCCAGGGGAGTTTCAATTTTCCAGGGGAGTTACAAATTTCGGTCACTGAACAGATAAACCCAGGGCAGGGTGCCAAGCTAGGGCACACACTCACTCTCTCATACTTTTGGACTGTGGCAAAGCCATGCAGATATGCGTAAAATAGGGAAACTCCAACCAGATTGGGATTTGAACCTGGATCCCCAGCAGTAAGAGGTGGACACGCTGCAAGGCAGATGAGCTAAACCCTAAGCCAGTGCACCACCCACCTATATAATTATACATTTTTTGTTGTGAAGCATGTCCAGCAATATATAAGGGATTTTCTTTTTTCTTTTTTTTTTTACTTAAGGGAAACTCTATTAGTCACATCTGTTCACTGAGCTTACATTAGTTCACTTACAGTATGCACACACACTTGGAACGGAACGGAACACTTAAAGCTTAACAACTCTTAAAGACATGGTGAATTGTATGCAAACAAGAGGGGTGTAAATCTTATCCCCTGACAGTCCTTATTCACCATGCAGTCCCAGGTAAAGCCACTGTTCACCACAGATGCAATCTGAAAGATTTAGACAAATTTTAAACAACTAACCTACCCTAAATGTTTTCATTGAGCTTTGTAAAATGATTGTACTGACACTGATTAACAGAGCAGATGCACTGCAAACAGTTTAAAAAAATAAAACATAACTATATATACATATAACATAACTACAACTTACATATAATTGATTATAATATACTACATATAAAATAATCTAACTTTGTGTATATGTTTAAACACAGCTTCATAGAACTTCAAGTCAAAGCAATTATTAAAGACAATTTTTTTAAAATCATTATGTTCTATATACATTTTTACACACTTTAGAACTTTAGTCCTGCATGAAAAGTTATGATGAATCAGTAGATGGCAGCACTTTCATATTATTATGAAGTAAATGAGGTCTGCATTAATGGTTCACAAAGGCAATGAAACCTGACCCAGTTCTGATCTTTGGTCTGAAGGTTGGATTACTCTTTGGACTACTCAAATAATTAAATTATTTAAGTCCGCGCCAGGAATATTACCATTATTTTAAAAACATGCACAGTTTGACTGTAGACCACTACTTGAGAAGTCTTTCTAAACTTCTGGGTCCTACATTTATGCTATGGTAAACGTAAAAAATATTTTCAGACATCATACGTGATGGGAATGACTTCAGTAAAGACTGCTAGTGCCTTCGCACATTCTTAACCAAAACATTAACTGACTTTCAGGAATCTTAAGTATTTTTTTTAAATGACATTGATCAGTGTGTCAGACTGAATTTGATTATTCACTTCAGTCCTCCCCTTTATAATGAAGATAATGTGTCAACATCATGCTAATAATTATCAGCAGTAGCACCATGAATGGCTTTTTAACAGTTTCAAACCCTGCTCAGGTTTTTAAATGATAGGAAAATATTTTTTTAAATACCAAAAAATAAATTGCTGTACATTATATTAAACATTTTCATTGTGAGATTAAACATTCTTAACAACAGGCCTGACCCTTTAGCCTCATCCAGGCTTGTCTGTATTACTTATTGTTAAGCTGCATTCTGTGCTACTTTGAAAGCTCAACCTGAATCCCCCCAGATACAAGTTTGTGCGCCTCATCACATCTGTTTGCTTTCAAACATACAAGTAATCTTCATTCGGGATTGGTTCATCGGTCACCAATCCACATGCTTCTCTCTGATTTATGTGATTAGGAAATAAACTCTTATTCCAAAATGATGCCTGATCTGAAATTTGACTATTTTGAGGATTTGTGGAATGCCGCTTTAAGGACCACAATTAAGAGATGAGTGTATACAGAGGACAAATAACAGAAGGCACATCAGCGGTACTACAAATGATACACTGTCCCAGCTCAGATGTCAGCAAGCTGTCCAATTCTCCTTCACTGTCTAACTTGCCACAACTTGGCAGTCATTCATTTTATCTGGCATCTCAATGGCATCCTTGCTGATAATAAATAACAAGTATGTTCTGGAGGCCTATTGCTAATGTGTCAAATATTTAGCTGCTCACAAAATTGAGGATTAAAAGTCATGTCTGGCAGCATTGAAGATACAATTTATAATAGCGCTTCCAGGCAGTACTGTCAGTGTTCATACCAGTCATAGATCAGAGATAAAATGCCAGTGCAAAATGAAAAAACTCTATGCCCAATAATTTGACTAGAATGCCAGCTTGTAAAGAAACATCCAAACTGAAGTGTGTGTGGCTTTTTTAGTTTATATCAACTGAAAACCACTTTATTTAATCACAACATATTCATTAAAACATTTTATGACGTGTTGTAGCTACAATAAGATATCTAAAGATAGGATTTATATTCATTAGCTTAAAGAAAGATAAAAAACTAGAAAACAGATTTTTTTTCAAATATATTTGGAATGAACCATTTTAAATAAATTTCCTGCCAGACTCCTGACTGTACAGGTGAAACAAATTATTAAAAATGTACAGTAGGTTGTAACTATAGTTTATTAATAAAGCAATATGATACCAGATGGTGTGCATTAGAGGTGTTATTAGGCATGATACAAAGCCCATGATTTATTCACAATAATGTACAACCTTGAGTGCCTCATAAAATGGCTATAAATATACTATAAAGAAAAATAAGGTTTAATTCATAAATGTGTTTATTAAGAACATAAAGAAACTGATCCTCTAACATAATCTTGTTTGGATTTTAAAGTAAACACTGATCGCCGAGTAACAGGATGCAGGTTACTGCTTCTCATGAATTGTTTCACTATTTATATTAACCTGTATTTCCATTTATGATGCATGAATAATGTTGTATTGCATATCACGCGTTGATAAGAATGTGAAACGGTCAGAAACCGAAACTACCAGTTTCAAATTAAGCTATGAATTAGCTTTGTGTTTTAGACGTTACACCCAATTAATGTCGTTATAAATCAATTGATTTGAGCAGAATGATATGTAACAGCACCTAAAGAGCAAAACCCTAATACATTAGACAGTTTGTTCTGCCGATATAGTTTTGTGACAAAACCTTGATATGCTAAGATATGCAACAGAAAAAAATGTCTAAAAATCTGAATTGTCCCTTGAGAAAAAATGTTTACACAAAATACAAAACATGGTCGACAGGAAGCTTAGCAAACTCACACAGGAGCACTCATTCAAAGCGCTACTGTTACACCACATCCCATATGAAATATTCAAAAAACCTAATACCACAGTTAAAACCATTTACAACAAACTTGCAACAGAAGAGATTATTATGTAACTATATATTAAATCTGATTTTGGGATTAACAGATCTGTAAAGTGTGAACTATTCCACAATTAAAAAGTAATGCTACAGCAAATGTAACAACTAGAGAAAACGTAACTTACTTTTTATGTACACATTTAGGTGATATTCTTTGCTTACCTTAAGTCCGACAAAAATGAGATTTCGGTTTATACTTTAAATTTCCATTTAGATTGGATGGAAATGTTACGCAAAACTGCTTTAATTTTTATAGTTTGCACAAAGATTTAGCATAAATTTGAAAGATTTAAACCTCTGAAGAATAGCTTTACTATTAATAAGCCTATAAGCACAAAAGATTATTATTTTGCATGATGCAAAGTCAAAAGCAAGGAAAATGTATAGCAAATTATGATGCACCGTATTTACAATAAGATTGTTTATGTGCTACAGAAGTGTAGAATTACTAATTTTACACTTAATTTGTTTAAGTAGTACAAGAAAAAGTGTTTAGATTATGGGTGAAACAACAGTCCTTGTAGCGTTTGGTTAGAGCGCCCCCTTGTGGATATTGCACACGAAACTGTAAACAGTCTCAAGATAATATGGACACATTATGTTTAACAAAGAATTCTACACAACACCAGAATTTTCTGACTCTTCAGTTGCAGGAATAAGATAAATCTGAACATGTAATTATGATAGAATTACAACCTTCCTCTCCAACCAGTGTACCTAGCTTGTTGAAAAAGGTCCAAAATCTTGCTGACAAGAAGACAATTAGTGATTAAAAAAGACAATCAACCTTATAACTGTTAAATTTTATGTTTGTAGAGATACACAAAAAAAGAAATCTGTTATTTGTGCAGAAATCCTTATGTGACACCAGAAAGTGTAGAAGTTTCAAAGAGGCTAATGCAAATAAAAGATTTACATCTTACAAAGTTACCAGTCTTTAACTTTTGACGTAATGCAGTCTGACAATCATATGTCATCTCACCAGAGACAGAACTGAAGTCATCAGAGAGATCATGGCTGTCAGCTCTCATACACAACTGTACAGTCTAGCGGTACGAATCTTTTGCCACACAGTCAAGCTAACAAGATTAAAAGAACGTAAGCGTTGTGGGATAAACCCACAGTTTATTTAAGACATTTCTATGATTAACAGCACAGTTTTTTTTTATTGAATTATGAAAAATTGAGGTAGATGACGTTGGTGAGCTGCACAAATAAAGCCATGGCTAAAGGACCCAGAAAACATCCATTTCAACACTTATTTATTCACAAAACCAATTGCCAGAACAGCTATGACACCATCAAAAAATGTTTTTTTTTTTTTAAGTTTAAGTTCTATTCACATTTTTTTATATTTAAATATATTATATTTATATTTGGTCATTTAGCAGGCGCTTTTTTTTCCAAAGCGACTTACAAGGTGAGCACAGGGTTAATCATAACATCCCTGGAGCAATGAGGGTTAAGGGTCTTGCTCAAGGACTCACACTGGTAACTTCAGTGGACCTGGGATTTAAACTGCCATCTTCAGATTGATGGCCCAACACCCTAACCTCTGAGCTACCGCATCCATTTTTTGATGAAGTTGAAATTCTATTAGCATTTTTTTAAATTACAATTTTCTTTGGGATTAAATAAGAAGTAATTTACAAATGAAAGTTTGTAATGCACTCGATAAAAATTGTTACGACTTGTATACAACTGTATTGTCTTTTAAGTTTAGTCTTTAATAGTCACTGTCACTGCTGTCTGATGGACCTCTTGAAGTACCATATATTTTCAAGAGAGGACAGCTTTAGACTGCATACTGACCGGTCATACACAAGCATTCTATACCGCTGAAGCCTCCCTGCTGTAGCCTCATGCTGAATGATGTCTGACATTATCTTGTTGAAATAACGTTTTCACGATTGCACATGCCTCTCTAAAAAAAATAAATAAATAAAAAAAAATAAAATAAAATAATAATAAATAAAAAAAACCTCTGCATCAACGGTACCTTAACATATGACAGTATACCCAAACCCATGCTGTGGCTACTGTTTCACACCAATGTCTTCACAAATGCATTTTATTTTTTGCAATTTATGTTAATAGCTGGTAGTTTCAACATTTTTCAACATCTAAAACTTTGGGACTTACCTGTATAAACCTGTAATAGTGCAGTTGCATAAGAAAAGAGCAAAAGGAATGAATTAATAACCTGCTGTATCTAGCATCAGGTTTAAACTTTCTCAATTATAAGGAAAATCAATTTTACCCACAATTTGCAACAGGCATGCAATGCATATTAATAGTTAATATAACCCAGGCTCATGAATATGCAATGCAGATTAGGATTTGTTTATGAATGTTATTTCACAGTAAAGTTGAAAAAAGGAAAAGCCTTGTGTATGATACTGCTGGAGCTTAAAGAGTTTCAATCATCTCTTGCAAGACTGGCTCTCTGAGAGCCTTATTTAGAATTACGAGACAGCCAGGTGAATTCTGACAGCTCCCTGAAGAGAAGCCAGATTACACTGAAGAGGCTTTTTGTGGGTAACTGTCACTCACATCAGCATGCAAACATATCGTCATCTTAGCTCCAGCACCCTCTTCACCTGAGTGAATACACCACTGAGAACTGTGCAAACAGATCCCAAAAACTGGAGCTTTTAGGGCTATTTTAAAAATGCACTATAAAGGGGGAAAAAAAGGAAAAACTACAAGTGGTTACTTTAAAGTAACACAAGGACTATCAAATTTTAAATGCATAAATTTTTTTTAAGCCAGAGTTCATTAGAATTTTAAAAGCACTTTCTCTTACTGTTTGATCACATGCATAGAGCAGAAAGCTCTAATGGACCTTTGCTCTTCTAAAATAAAAGAAGGCTCTGCATTGCTCATCCCCCTTTGAACATTTAATGACAAAGCATAATGTCATCTGGCTTTGTGTTCCTTTAATTACGGATGGCTGAGGGAACACCAATCCCCTGGGAAGCCCTCAGTGATCTACCATGTGCAGGCTCCACACAGCTATTGGCAGAGCACAACATCCGGGAAAGATGCTGTCAATCATGGAAGCATGCAGTGGTCTGGCTGCCCAGGGCACTGGCATCAGTTTAACCCCCTTACAAGATAAAGTGCCCTTTGGGAGGTAGTAAAGGGACAGAACTAACAAATGACAAACAAAGCAAACCATGGAAATTAAGTCACTAGTGAATTAATTGCTTAATAAAGTAAACTTTTAAACATTTAATAAATAACTTTTAATCTTTTATATATATTGTATAGATATTATATCTATATAGTATATTATATAGACCAGATTATACATACTAGGGTTGGTTACCTGCCTTCTATTTCTATAAAAATTACCAACTTCAAATAAAAACAAAATATCAATATATTATTTTTATATATTCTCTGCTTGAAAATCTTGCACATACTTTAAATAATCGCACACAACCTTCTTTTTTATGTGGTTAATATGCACAAATTTTGCTATATGTATGTAATAATTAGATGATGTTTTGATGTCAAGTCAAAAATCTACATCAAGCCTTCAGTAATCACTCCTTAAAATCCTATAGTGTTGTTATAACCTCCTACAACACCTCTCTCAGACTTTGATACACCTCTATCAAACTTTTTCTGAAGAAAATTCAGAACTTTGATGGTGACGAGATAGTGAGTGAAGAAAATTTGAGCTTAACCAGATAGGAGCCAGTGAGCATTATGTACCTTCACTAAATTTTCACTGAAAGATTTTTCTTAATTAGTATCACATTTGTATCCACATTCTAAAATAAATGTCATTTTTTGCATTTTTGCTATTTTTTAAAATCCCTTTGGATCAGAAATATTACTTTGATTAAAATGACTGAACTTGATTCAGTAAGGAATTAGTTAGGAAATTAAAGATCCCTTCAATAATGTTAAACGTATAATAACAGTAGGAATGTCAATGGTAAAAGTAAGCCGTTTACTTTAATGACTGTCTCATAAAAATAGTGTTATATTCTTACTTGTAGGATCAAAGATTGGGATTAAGTAATGATTTAATCCAGGGTTCACAAATTAGTGAAAAGGACCAGCCTTTGTCTTGTCTGTGGTGAATTTGCAGAATTAACACACAGATGCACAGTGGTTCACGAATGATTCAGTTTACTTAAGGAAAAGGAAAGTCTTTTACAGACAGTGATACATAAATCATTAATGTAAAATGACTGGATAAGCAAGACTCGATTAATACGAATTGCTTAATATTCTAAAGTATCTTAACCAGAGTTATTAATACTTTAATAGAATGTGTAGGTCCTATGATGAAATAATGCAGTATATTAGTACAGAAAAGCATGAATTATCAAAATCGCAGTAAAGAAGGAAAACATGGAGATCAGCATGTAGAAACAGCAGTAGATCCCAACAGAACACCACAAGCAAAATACCTTTCAACGTGGATCTGGAACCTCTCTGGGTACCCAGGGGGAAGCACAATACAAAATGGGTTAACCATACAGCGCATAAGTTTAGAAAAGACGACTTATCTGAAGCAAGACATGAAGCAAGGCCCATAGACACAAATAATTAAAAAAAAAACACCACTAAAGCCCACAGGAAAGAAGGAGAGTGGCCAAGGTCAATGTAAACTGGGTCAATGCAGGTTTCATCATGCATTTCTATAGTAAACATTTTGACACAATGAGATCAATAATATTACTCTCTACTGTGCCTTTTAGATGTAAACATACTTTTGACTTCAAAACAACATTGAGTACTGTGCAATTATAAAACTGCATGGTTTAATGACTTTGAAAAGAGAATATTTGAATAAATTTATGTACCATTGGGTATAAACTGAAACACTGATTGCAAGCAAATGTTTGTGTTTACTAATACTATACTAACTACTTTTTTACTAACTACTATATATATATATATATATATATATATATATATATATATATATATATATATATATATATATATATATATATATATATATATATGTAGACTGTGGGTAGAAACCAGAAAACCCGGAGGAAATCCACGAGGACAAGGGGAGAACATGGAAACTCTACCCAGATTGGGATTCGCATCCCTAGCTCTGAGAGGCAAACATGCTAACCACTAAGCCACCGTTCCACCCAAATACATACATATATACATACACATACTAATCGTGACAATAAATGCATTTAATCTATCATAAGAGCAATTTAAAATAGTCATGATGACATTCATCAGAAAAATAGTTTTGAACCAAGAAGCTCAACTCACACGAAAAAAAAAAAAAAAAATTGGTTACACTTGCTCACTAGCCTGTATACTTTGTCCCTGCATGAAAAACAAAATTTTCTTTTAAATAGATATGCCAATATGTAATTTAATTAAAAATAAATAAATAAAAACAGTTTTTAAAATTTCTTTAATTTCACAAAACAACTTAATATTTTGGCGGCACGGTGGCTTAGTGGTTAGCACGTTCGCCTCTCAGCGCTAGGGATTCCCAGTTCGAATCCCCATCTGGGTGGAGTTTCCATGTTCTCCCCGTGTCTGCGTGGGTTTCCTCCGGGTTCTCCGGTTTCCTCCCACAGTCCAAAAACATGGAATAAGTTAATTGAATTCTCAAAAAAAATTCCCCCCTATAGAGTGTGTCTGTGTGAGTGAGTGTGTGCCCAGCGATGGATTGGCGCCCTGTCCTGGGTCTATCTGCCCAGCGCCCGAGACGTTCTCCCCTGGATGGGCATGGGGAACCCCACTGCGACCCTTATAGAGGATAAGCGGGAGATAATAAATGAATGAATGAACTTAATATTTAGCAAAAGCCCAGCATAGTTCACCAATTGGTCAATAATAACTGTATAATTGTGATTATTTCTTAGACAATAAGACAATCATACCATCAAAATGTATCATCTCTACATATTCAGAATGTTTTTTTTTTATTGTGGAAAGCATTATGAAACAGTGGAGCTTTTTGGCTTATAGTTCCAAGGGGAAAAAAAACATTGTTTTAAAATAAATTAAGGTCAATCTGATGATTAGGTGGTCACATTTTTATTAAAGGAATACAGATATATTTCATGGTCAGTCTTTCCCAGATCACCGAGACGATGATTCATCACAGAATTTTCATGCATCAGTATCCGAAACAGGATGCTACTTGTTTGTACTTATTTGATGTGTTTTGACAGCAGTGTTATTCATTCCACAAGAATGACTGACACAGGAATATATGAACTTTCTTCTGACACACTTAAATGAATATGAGCAAAAACATTTAAAACCATCCAGCAGTTCACTTGCACATTGGAGAAAACCCACTCACTGCTGGAATGCTTGTCAGATTTGATCTCGCCCTGCAATTATAAGCTGTGACAGAGTAATTATCTATACATCCTTGCATTCTACTTTAAAAATAAATCCAGCTGATTACCAGGCCTAATTAATGAATGTCTTGGTGTAAAACCAGTCATTTTTTAACCCTCTAGAGTGAGTAATGAGCACTTCATCAGTGTCTTGCTTTGTCAAATGACAAAATGTGTGAAAATGAGTAACACCCAGGGCAATTACAATGATGGAGCCTCATTATTTGAAACAATTAAAAAAATCTGTCATCTCATAGAGGGTCTGCAAGTAGTAGTATCTAAATGAATTTGCCATTGTCACATTAATCATACTGGCTAAATGAAAAAAAATTGGAGCCTATTCATATATCCGATTCAAATCCATTTCAATAACGCAAGGCAATAAAATACCAATGCACTCAGCTAGACAAAATGCTTCAAGTGAAGCTTGTGGGGCTTATTTCTGTCACATTAAAAATGATGAATTTGCTCTTAACCCAGCATTCACATTTTCATTTTATTCCACCTAATCTCAGACATCCCACTTTTTAAATCCTCACTCACAGCCCTCAGGCTCAGAGTGCAGTTGGGAACTATTGTTCGGTAAGTGAATGCTGAGTATTCTGAAAATGTTTTTCTTTTTTGTGGATATGGTGTCTTATGGGTTTGGGGGCCCCCTTTTCATGTGTTGCTGGCCCCTTAAGCTGCCTTAACTCCCCTAGGTGTACCGTAACTCAGATTCAATACCCTGACTGTAATGTGTCCTCTAGACTTAGATTTTGTCATGTTGCATTCAACACCTCTATGCTGCATTACCCATGTTCCAAAATAGGCTTAACACATGCCACCTTTGGCAGACACATTTGCCTGCATTTTTGGGACTCTCCATTTTTAGTTGGTAATGTTGTTCTGTTATTCATTAGATTGCATTCATGTTTGTTATTTATATCATTATATCATATATCATTTATCCAAAGCGACTTACAGGTATCCCAACTGAAGGGTTGGGGTCAGAACACAGGGTTACACAAAATACCTATATTGTTAGGCTGTTGCCTACATATTGTTTTTGCATTTGCCTACATATTGCTCAAGCACCCACATTGGTAACATCAGTGGACCTGGGATTTGAACCCACAACCCTGGGATTGTTAGCCCAATACCTGAACCACTGTACCACACCCTTCTCTGACATAGCACAGTGTTAATGGTGAACGCATCAATGTGTATCTTGGATAGTTAGTGCATGACAAGTTTTATTTAAACCTGCTTTTCAATACACTACATACATGCTTATGTTACCTTTTAATGACGATGTGCTTTCTGGCTTATATTTGCAAACATGCATGCTCATTACTAAATAATTAGAATTACAGAAAAGTTAGACAGTAAAAAAAGCTTTTTTAGTGCAAGCTGTTGGCTCACAGCAAAAACACTACAAGAGTGGGCGTAAGAAAAAGTATAGTATAGCAATCATATATTGGGAGTGGTATGAAAAACTTGATTTTAAATGCTTTTTCAACTTTGTCATCTAAATTGGAAGCTCATGTTTTAGTTCAGTCACTTGTTTAATATGATCCAGCCCATGCCGTAATGTGTTCTAACATTCAAACCAATAACTTCAGTGGAAGTAAAAATAAATAAATAAATAAAAATCTCTAAATATACTGTTTTCTAAACACTAATAACACAAAAAATCTTGAGTGAAGTACCACAACACCTCACTTTGTTATTATCACGTCATTTATGTGGCTGAATCATCCCATATAGAATACAAAAAATTCAAAGAGCAGCAACAGCAACCAAAACAATTATTTTGACAATACTTCACATAAGTTGGTAAATGCTCCAATTTTAAATCCTAAAATTCAAAATAAGGATCACTTATTTAATTCATACAACAAATCTTAAGTGGCCTGTAAGCTTCTCTTTATAAACTGTTCACAAAACTTTTCTATTGCATTCTATACCTAAGTGCATTCCATACATAGCTAAGGATTTTCCCTAAATATACTTGGTGATAGAATGCATTAGTGTTAGTGCACCATGATGCAAGTTAACGAGACAGGACTGGTCTGCTCCAACTCAATGGGCTTCATGAATCATGAATAAGATTGATTTTTCCATCAATAAATACCGACCTATTTCTTCCCATGTGGGCAATTTATAGTCTGCTGTCTAAGTGTCATCTTTAAATAGGCAATAGGAATCAACTTAAGGCCACAATGATAAGAAATCATTTACCCACTGCATTTGGTGTTACATTAACCGAGCAGAACTAAAAACACAAACATGCTGACACAAAAAACTTAGCCAGTCACGTAGAAGTGAAAAACAACAGCCGCCTTCCCACATATCGCTTCAGAGACACAGTGGGGGATTGAGGATTGAGACAGAAACATCTACAACAAAATCAATCCTAATCATATCTCGTTAAAAATATATTCCGGAACTGAATAATGGATGTGTCTAAGATAAGTAACATGAGCTGGGGGGGGGGGGGGGGGGGGGGGGGGGGGGGGGGGGGGGGGGGGGGGGGGGGGGGGGGGGGGGGGGGGGGGGGGGGGGGGGGGGGGGGGGGGGGGGGGGGCCTAAGGGGGAAAAAAAAAAAAAAAAAAAAAAAAAAAAACACACACACAACATTAACATTCACATCAAATCAACAAAGGTCAGAATTTAAGGATATAGAGTGTTGCCTCCCCTCCCCCAATCAATCATAAAACCTAGTCAAAAAGTTAACAAAGTACTTTATGTTTAGTGCTCTGTGTGTGAGAGAGAGATTTATTTCTTTTTTCATTCTTTATTGAGGTGTAATTAATTTGAATATTCAATGTGAATATCGTGTTGTGGTTTTCAGCAGGTAATGAAAAATTCATAAACGGTTCATTAACATTAAATGCTGTTGATCCAAAAAAATCCTTCAATTCTGAAACCCTAGTTTATACACTACATACTCGGCTAATTTCACTGAGCCGTCCGATGCCACTTCAAAAAAGTCCAATAAAGTAAAGTTTTAAAGCCGTTTCGGATGCAATTTCATTATAAGTCTTGAAAATCAAATTCAATCAAATGGTCAAAGCAGTTGTGTGTTTCTGTTGTGTGAGCATAAGACTAGATTTAAAAATTAGCCTGCAAAATAAATTTCTGCATGGCAGAAGCTTAATAATAAAATAAATAAATATGGATATAATTATTCTGTATATTTTGGAAAATGTAGACTGTGAACAGAAATGTATCAAATGAAAGAAAGGGCAAAAACAAGAATGGTCCCTACTGGAATACTGTGTGACAATGGGGAGGAAAAAAGGAGACCTCTCTTAAGATGATGAGGCAGCTAAATGTGAATCACCACATAAAACCTGTGTGCGTTTAAAATCCATGCAGTTGACAGGAACATTTCCTTCTGCAATAAAATATCAAAGCTTGTCACTGATGAGCATTCCACTGGCCCTCTACCGCAGTTTATCTTTATATAATGAGTCTCTCCATCTTTGTGCCCTATCCCTTAAATGCTGGGAGCGTGAAGAGGATGCCAGGGAAGAGGCAGATTGATATCGCAATTACACCACCCAGGGCCATTCATCATCTCTCTGCCATCTCCCCACCTTCACTCCCACTTCTTTGATTTTCCCGTATCACTTTCATATCGGCCCATTCTGTCTTCTTCTTCTATTCCCCATCATTGAGTTCTAAATGCAAAAAAACTGAAAATGATATTCTGACATTGGGCAAACCTAAACATGACAAATGTGATCGTGGAAGTGAGGCGGCAAAGTGTTAATTTAAGCCGAGACTTTGCTAACCTTTTGAGTGTGGATGAAATCACCTACTGAGCAGAAGTGGAGAATTAGTCTCAGACTCCATTAGATCATTTTGGATACAGAATAATGTCTGTCCAGAGACGAGAGAATTTTTGGTCTTACGGCCTTGCCAGACCGGCGCCCTGTGGAAAGCCCTTAATAATTTTCCTGTCAGCCAGCTTCCTTCCCTTTCTCATGATAAAAAAATGCTCATTCTGCAGTTCCTTTGCATTCATGGCAAATATCCAACATGCAGATGATAACCCTGTTAGATTCAGAGAAACCAGAGAGATCACTTAGCAGTCTGTACAAGAACTTCGATCCAAAGTAAACAGAGAATCTTAAGTTGCTTATCTAAAGAATACAGTCCGTATTATTACAGTTAGAAATCTGAGTCGAGCTCTTTGTGTTCATGTCAACAGGCTGCATCAACCTTTTAGATACGCAGATCGGCATTTTTGAGAAGATTGCTTATGTTTACTAGGGGTATAAATCGAAACCTTCAAGACGATTAAATTCAAAATTAATTCAAGCCAACCAATCGATTATTTTCGATACTTAACAATTCCCAACGGTACGATTCGATTTGAATAAAATACGATCCATTCCTCAATATTATTTTTCCATTTAACATTTTAAATAAATCAACAAGAAAATCATTTCTCTTTTATTGAGATACGGAAATTGTATTCTATTCACACAATGTTTATCACACTATAGCAGTTGTGATCCACTGTATGTATAACAGTTATAACCATAAAATGAGTAAATAAAGTGCAATAAATTGTAATAAGAAAGAAATGAAGTAAAAAAGTCTAATGCTTAATGTGCAGGTTGAGTCTATTTACACAAAAAAAAGAAACTGTAATCTGTAATGCGTTTTACAGATTTTTTTGCTGTAAGGATGTGATTGAGTATTGTGTAGCAGGAATTTTT
Source organism: Corydoras maculifer (assembly GCA_019802435.1). Taxonomy (NCBI): domain Eukaryota; kingdom Metazoa; phylum Chordata; class Actinopteri; order Siluriformes; family Callichthyidae; genus Corydoras; species Corydoras maculifer. The sequence goes on along the minus strand of JAFMOD010000193.1, from coordinate 444,447 downwards.
AAATCACGTTCCGGATTTGTTTGATACGGGACGCATTTAAATATTAAATAAAGGACGATTTTGTAATGCAAGTGTGTTACTGATATTTTTGTCCATCTATTGTACTTTAAAAGGGGTGTTAATATTTCATCTAAATATGATAAAATTTAAATATTTCAGAACATCCATGACCAAGTTTGTTTTATTCTTATTTAATTTCTTTACAATGAAATCAGTACAAACTGAACAAAATCTATAATTACTATTATTAATGCTTTTGCTTACTTTTAGCTTTTTCTGAATATAACTAATATGAGCCCCTTGTGTACGCACTGTAACTACATCATGTGCTGACATAATATATTGTCCTGCTGGAGTTTGTTTTTGATTCAAGGCAAACAACAGCCTAACAAGTGAGTAGCAAGTAGTCCATTGTGGTTTGGAATCGTTTTTGCGAAAGTAGAGACAGACTGGAGACAGAGCAGCATAAATCAGAATTGTTCCTCAAAAGTAGCTGTGGTTTGAAAACCATTTCAAGTCTAAATTTAATGATTGTCAAGTTCATGGTCAGAACCAGGGCCAAAATGCACACAAGCGAGTCTGAAATGTAGTTGACTTGCAGCCTACAGATAAATTCTGCTGCAACAGACCGCTTAGGGTAAAATTAATTACCATTAATTTTTGCATTTAGCAGAGATTTAATTATTAATTCATTCATTATCTTCCGCTTTATCCTATATTAGGGTCTCGGTGGGGTTCCCCATGCCCATCCAGGGGAGAACGTTTCGGACACTGGGCAGATAGACCCAGGACAGGGCGCCAATCTATCGCTGGGCACACACTCACTCACACAGACACGCATGCATACACACTCTATATGGGGCAATTTGGAGAACTCAATTGACTTGATCCATGTTTTTGGACTGTGGGAGGTAACCGGAGAACCCGGAGGAAACCCACGCAGACACAGGGAGAACATGGAAACTCCACCCAGATGGGGATTCGAACCAGGAATCCTTAGCGCTGAGAGGCCTTGTGATTTAATTAGATTTTCTTATATTAAAAGCAGTGTAAACACTTGTCTTTTTTAATGCTCATTTATGCTCGTGTCCCTATAAAACTTGTAGACGTATCTAAGATTTAAGGTGTGATAAGAGGCCATGGGATGATGGAGGCTTTCAGGCAGAAAACAGAGCACATTGTAGTTGTTCTGCAGTCCTGAGGGGAAAATGAAATCAGGCTCTAGTCCAGTGATCACAGCAATGGAAGGATGGTGGAACCACAGCTGTGCAATTATCCACTAGGATGCTTCCACTGATTAGCAACCAGATAAAAAACTGATCACAATCATTTTGTGCAGAAACAAAAAAGTAAAAACAACAACAAAAGTAAAGTGGATGACATTCTAGTAGCAATTTATCATTCTCTCACATTTCAAGGCAAGAGGTTAGACCTTGAGTGTCGAGATAATTTAAACTACCTATGTGTTACAACATGACCAGACCTGCTCTGAGAACCTGTCAGACTGATAAATGTGTACAAAACTATTGGAAGAACTACAGGTTTTATAACATCTCAATATAGGTCCCCTTTTTTGTAGCTTTTCAACTTTCACCCTGTCAAAGGCTTTCTACAGATTTAGATTGTGGAATATTTTTGTTTATTTAACAAGAGCATTTGTGAGTTCGGACACTCATGATGAGAGAACATGGGTCACAATTTCACACATGGCTTTCACACTGGCACTTTTCATCCTGTAAACCAGAAGACAATTTAAGCATCAAATGCACGAAGCCCTTATAAAAAAAATCTTACTACTATATTGGCACCTTATTGACAATGACCTATGTTGATTTTCAGCTAAATAAAAGCACCAAGATTGGTTCTATTAAACAGTGTTTTTCACCCATACTGTGCTGCAGCAACACCAGATTAAATGGCCAATGAATAATAAAGGTAAGCCTATGCTTACGACTGAGCCTAGCTTACATTTAATAGGCAAGTGGGAGTCATTTGACCTTGATTGTTAATGCACATTTCCCACGTTTATGATTCCTGCATCACTACTCAGCTGCATAAGTGCTCTCCAGGCTGTGGTGGAAGTGCCCACAAGCAGGATAAAGAACATCATCCCACTGATGCTACTGAAAAAAATAAAGTCCCAGTTTAATAACAGCGATTTTATTTTGTCCGGTTTATGGGGGAGAGATGGATAGTGGGTCCTCAAAAAGACAACTCTGTCACTGATGTGTGTAAATTGAATTCAAAAGACTTTAAAGTGTTTGACATTATTGCCCCAAAACGTTAGATTCTAATGGTTGCAGTTGCGTTTAATTAACTGAAGAGTATTAAAGCCAGTAAAAGCTACATGTAAAGCACAGATAGCCGGCCAACTATGACCACAACAACGTGGGTGCCGAAAGCAACACTCTTCTATCTAGCATTTTACAGTCAGTGTACTTGTTATTTCCTTGTCACTGATTTACTTGTGGACTCATTTTTTCTGGAAGGATGCACACATAGATGCACCAAGCAACAGAGAGCGTCCACCCGAAAGCTAAATGTCAATAGGTCAGACTTGTTGCCAGCTAAGCTCACAGCTCTGTCTGTTTTTATGAGACGCAATATAAGCAAAACCAAAAAGCTGTCCATGGAATTATTGAAGAGAAAAAACATTTTCAGCCCAAAGCCAGTGTACATCAGCTCACAAAATTATAACCCTTTAAGGAATGTCTGTAAAATATTGTCAATTGTAAGGACAGGGGATCACGACTCACCCACAAGTAAATGAGCAGAACCTACTCAAACCAATAAATGCTCTTAATGCCTGACAGTTACTGTGTTCCCAAAGAAGAAGGTATGAAAGCATTACAGGTAGAAATAGATTTTTTTACATGTGGATTCTGTTAAAGTAAATCAATAGGGAAATTTAAATAAAAGAAGATCATAAAATAAAATCATGTGTTCTCACGATATAACTCCATACACAGTAGGACGTCACTCAGCTAGCTGTCTCTGGTGTTAAAGTATTTATAGTGTGCACATACTTTGCATGACATCAACTTTTGGCAGGAACTAGAATGTGCAGCATGCACAATAAACTATTTAAAACACTTCAGACTCTGAATTCAACAAAGGTTTAATAATCTATTAGTGGATTCAGGAGCAATCGTAGGCTTGCGGTTAATGAACCAGCCTTGTGGCTTGAATGTCTTTGGTTTGATTCCCGGTCCCACAAAGTGCTATTGCTGTAGTGCCCTTGGGAACACCAATTGCTCCCCAAACCGTGTACAAGGCTGCCCCACCGCTGCGGGCATGCCTGCTCAATCTCATAGTGTGTGTATGTATGTGTGTTTCACGGGGGGGGGGGGGGGGGGGGGGGGGGGGGGGGGGGGGGGGGGGGGGGGGGGGGGGGGGGGGGGGGGGGGGGGGGGGGGGGGGGGGGGGGGGGGGGGGGGGGTTCGAATCCCAATCTGGGTGGAGTTTCTATGTTCTCCCCATGTCCGGGTGGGATTCCTCCAGGTTCTCCGGTTTCCTCCCATAGTCAAAAAAAAAAAAAAAAAAAAAAACACACATGAATCAAGGTCAACCAATATATAGTGCATATTTGTGTGTCTGTCTGTGTGAGTGTGTGCCCAGCGATGGATTGACGCCCTTTCCTGGTTGTTCTGTATCTGCCCAGCGGCCGAAACTTTCTCCCCTGGTTGGGCATGGGGAACACCCCCGTGACCCTAGTAGAGGATAAAACGGAAGATAATGGATGGATGGATCTCTCTATGACCTTAAACAATCAAATACAGTAATTTAAGTGAATATTTGTCCTCTATGTACGTGCATTTTAAAAATGTATCTTTACACAATCAATACTTACTGCTATGATGTTACATGCCTTCTGTCAAACAGTGAAACAAAATGAATTAAATTCTTATTTAAAGCTTATTTATGTTGCTCCAAGGCAGGTTCATAAACCACCAATGGTCTCTAAACCAAGATTTTCATTCACAAGATGGTTTTTGTTTTTAGATCACAGGAGAAAGCTAATCACAAGAAGGAGATCCACAAAGGCTTGGAGAGAACATGCAAGCTTGTCTGCCCAGTCTTAGGCCTTCCTGTTTTGCAGTGAGTGTACTAACCACAGCATAACTGTGCCACCAATAAAACACACACAAAGTTTAATTCCACAAAGCATTTTTAAAGTATCACATTCACAAACCTAAAATAGTCAAAAAAGGAAAGAAAAATAGAAAGATGAATTACAATTGGAATTATTATTTTTTTATTCATGCAGTACTTTTCAGTACAACTGGTTGAATTTATACATATAATGTATAGAGCCATTATTTGTTTTACATCGTCAACTTGAAATTTTTTAAATGAAAATTCCCGCAGTCCAAAACCTTTGGATCAAGTCAATTGAGTTCTCCAAATTGCCCCATATAGAGTGTGTCTGTGTGAGTGAGTGTGTGCCCAGTGATAGATTGGCGCCCTGTCCTGGATGTGTCTGCCCAGCACCCGAAACGTTCTCCCCTGGATGGGCATGAGGAACCCCACCACGACCCTAATATAGGATAAAGCGGATAATGGATGGATGGATAAAACTAATAGAAGTAGATCAAACCTTTACATTTAAGGGTGTTATCATGCTTGTGGCTATATAGTGCATGTTAAATTTAATGCTATAAAGATTCTGAATTCTCTGCTAGCATCAGATCAGACACTGGTGTTTAGAACTTGACCAATTCCTCATCACTAAAGCAGCACTTAATTAGTTAATCTTGATTTACAGACATCATTTATAACAGACAACAAATGCGTTTTATTTTACATTTGCAGCAATTCCGAAGATACAGATTTTCATTAATACACATGGTGTTTTCCAGCGGTGGTATGTTTGTTTTCTTACAACAGAGAAGTAATTGCTTACAAACAAGCTGAAGATGCTGACAGCAAGCAGAGCTAAATGAGAACATGGCCATTATGTGCTTGTGTTCAAATTGGAGAGACTAACTGAGATGAAGGCATCAGGAAGCAGAGCCACACCAGCGGCTTCAGCCTGAGAAGACAAGTGTGACTGAACTCAAAACACACCAATTATCCTCAGCGGGTGTTAGACTTGCCTTCCAGATAACTTGTGCTTAACAGGAATTGCTTTTCAAAGACCAAAGTGTTTCAATCTGTAGTCTGATTCCCCTCCGTGTTGCCTCACTGTTTCTACCTTAAGAAATGTACTAATTATAAGAACAAAGACTGCACAATGACTGAGGCAGAAAAGCAGAACTAATCTATGGAAATTTAAATTGTGTTGTGGCACCTCTACAATCAGTGAAGATGTGCAATTATGTAATAAAATTCTTATTTACCTAAAAAATTTGGATAAAAGAGTAAAAATAATGCCAGATGATTTACATTCATGTACTTTTTCTAAATTTTACATTTTGTGAAATCAAGTCCAAAATTTATCTGTTTAAGTAGAAAATCTATTACATATTTGAAATTCCGCATTATTATTTGAACATTCATACATTAATCTATGGTATGTGGTCCAATTAGAGCTATGGAGATTATTAGAACCTATGCAAGCACTTTTAGGCATAGAGTTCTTACAGGAAATCACAAAGACATACGAAGAACATGCAAACTCCGTTGTGTTCCCCATTCAGAATCAAAACCCAGAATTGTTTTGCTGTGAGGCATAAGTATTTATCAGTGTGCCACTGTGCTGCATTTACCACCTACAAAAGCAGCTGTTGAATTCATCTCTGGATTCCCAAATAGGGTCCATGTTTTGTTGGTACTACTATCTGTTTTTGTAAAAGCATTACAGAAAACACACACCATTAACATGCACAAACGACCTTAATCTCAACCCTCTATCATAAGTCTCCAAATCCTGTGTCGTTCTTGGAAGAAACAAATTTCTTATCTTGCCCATCCGTAATATCCTCCCACTTTTGGCTTTCTCTTCTGCGATTTGGTTGGTGACACAGTTTCAAAATCACACAATGTTACAGGTCTCACTAATATCTTGTCACCTTTCCCATTCAATCTGGCAGAGACTTATCTATAATGGATCATCTTTTTTAGAAAAATATTTGTCAATCTATCTTTACTGGTGAATACAGGAGGGATGCAATCTATTAACAATTTACAAAAGACTAAATATGAACAAAAGACAACTATATAAGACATGTGCAATGTGTAAGTGTAAATACAAAATATAGAAGCTCAATTTCGACAGCATACAGGTCAAAATAGCACGATCCTATAATCATATACAAACCAAGCAACTGCGCCTGACATCTTGATGCTCAGCAGTTTTAGTCAGTTCTCTTATCTTGGTCAAACTATATGAAACTAAACGCGTTTCAAGAAAATGTCAATTCACATTTAGCACTTTATTTAAAAAAACACCACATTATCTTCAAATTTTTTATTCATTATCTGCCACTTAATCCCCTACTAGGATCATGTGGGGTTCCCCATGCCCATCCAGAGGAAAACGTTTCAAGAGCTGGGCAGATACACCCAGCACAGGGTGTGAATCTAATCATTGGGCACACTCACTCACAGAAACAAACACTATATGGGGCAATTTAGAACATTTATTTACCTTGAATCATTGTTTTTGGACTATGGGAGAAAACCCACGCGGACACGAGGAGAACATGGAAACTCCTCCCAGGCGCTGAAAGGCGAACACGCAAGCCACTAAGCCACCATGCCAACCATCTTCAAGTTTGGTTTCACGAATTCCACTTAACATTTGAATGCAGTAAAATGTTAAGTAAATACACAATATTAAAATATTAAAAACAGAATCTTGGTACTCAAATACATATAAATGAAGTTTCTTGAGAAAAAAAAAAGCAATTCTTACATGCACACTTGGGTTGACTAATAGAAGAAAAGCTTGTGTATGTGTTTTCAGCCTGGAAAGAATGAACGGTAACGAACGGTCACTGTAGTTTTTAATTATCATTTTAATGACTCATTGAATGTGTTTTAGCAAAATGTCAGGTCTCTGGTGTACAGCTAGTGACAGGGCTTTAAATAATTGCAAATCCCAGATATAGCCATTTGCAGTTGCTATTTTACTCTCTTGTCCTGGCCACTAAAAAAAAAAAAAAAAAGTACTAAAAGTTTTAAATGTAGCCTTGATAAACATGTTCCTGGAAAAATTTCCACAGGTGAACCTACATGCCCTGAGGATAGCAGCAATGTCAATTACAGGTTTATTCCGGTTCTTTATCCTCGGATGTGTGCTGCATGTACATTTTAAGAACTCATTTTCAGCGATTATGCGCTGTGCCCAGGGCAGGCTGTCAAACAGGTCACCTCCCCCTTGAGCAGGAGGTATAGCGGGCCACTGCAGGCCACTGGAACACTGCAGCTGTCACAAGCATGCATGTTGCTCAGAAAGAGCGCAGCCAGCTGGCAGGAGCATCACAGGGTCACCGTCTGGTTGATTGCATGCCCCCAGCGCTAGCAGGCATGCCAACGCCAACCAGTTACCCTCCCCCAGTCGCATCCACACCGTCACGGAGCTAATGAGTGCCCACAATGCAGCCGATGATCACTGCAGGCAAAGAGCACCAAGTCGGGAGGGGCAAATAAATCACCAAGCAGTTAGTCATGCTAAGCGAGATATTCACTGAACTGCCTACAGTCAAATGCGTCAGTACATTCACATAGAGAAACTTTTTGTACTTATGATTTGTAGTCATGCCACATCAAAGCACATTTTGAAGCTTTAGGGATAATGCATTCATTTCAGTTTTAATTCTAAATGTGTGTTTGGATGAAGATAAAGGAATCCAGAGGATGTAGAGAATATGAAAAAAATGGCTCTAATACAAAATAAATAATTAAAGTACATTTCATAACTGACTGAATTTTAGCCAATAACTTTATAGTCTTGCCTGTACTTTATAATGCATTTCTTGTATAAACTATTCTTAAACTATTTTGCAAGACCCAGGAACTAAAACTTTGTTGACAGGAGCTTTAATTTCTAATTCAGATTTTAGTGAGTCTGCAATACTGCCAGAATGTTACTATAAAAACCCTTCAGTAATTTTTTCAAAGAGAATCAGAAATCTGTCATTAAACTTACAGTTTAGGTTACATAGTACAAGAGCACTATGTCAAAAGGGGTTTGGTAAAAAATTCGGAATGATGCAAACCATCCATCCATTAGCTTCCGCTTTATCCTCTATTAGGGTCATGGGGTTGTTCCCCATGCCAATCCAGGGGAGAACGTTTCGGGCGCTGGGCAGATACACCCAGGACAGGGTGCCGATCAATCGCTGGGCACACACTCACACACACAGACAGACAAGCACACATACACACTCTATATGGGGCAATTTGGAGAACTCAATTGACTTCATCCATGTTTTTGGACTGTGGAAGGAAACCGGAGAACCCGGAGGAGACCCACGCGGACACAGGCTGAAACTCCACCCAGATTGGGATTCGAATCGAGAATCCCTAGCATTGAGAGGCGAACGTGCTAACCACTAAGCCGAAATGATGCAAACCAATTAGGATAATTTACTTTAAGTGTTCAATGTGCTACAAGGATTCGGCATGTCCGATGTTAGAATGAACTCAAAGAGTTTTCTGTCTACAGGACAGCCTTGGGCTTCAGCCTTGAGCATGTGTGTCCTAGAATAAAAATAGAATGGATGAGCAAGGATACAGACAATTCATGGCCGTAAGTTGAGATGGGGGAAGTAGATTTATGATTCTATACAATCTTGGGTTTTTAGTGCTATTAACTTCAAGCAAGGATTTATGAGCAATCATTATACTCTGCAGTTTCGCTTTGTATTGCGTACTTATTCACTGATCAAACGTGAAAGTTGCTTAGTTGTCACTTTGAACATATCATAACAAATTTAAACAACAGAGGGCATAGCTTTACAAGAAGTGTTCAGCATTATAAAACATGCTTATAAAGAGGGCTGCCTATCACCACTTATATTCCAGAATCAATTAGATTCCGAATCACATGATCACAATTTGATAGGCTTTCTAATTCAACATCAGTTCATTTAGATATATTTCAGTTACCGTAGAATTGCAGACTTCCCCTCTAAGATGATCAATGTGGATGCCTTTCAGAGGCCTAAAAGATTTCTACAAATCTTCCTGCCACAGTTAAATAAAGTCAGTACTGCTGGTGACAGAATTGTCGAGATTACTAGTTGCTGGCCTGTAAAGCGTTCCAACATCTTTACTGCGCTGTTTCAGGATGGTAATGTGTTAAATGGGTGCTCTTTCCCATAATATTTCACCTCAATGTTACACAGCTTACTTAGGGCTCTGTCCATGTACAGCTATTCCTTATCATCATGAATTTTGAATCCAAAATCTAACTAGACATTTGTTTTTAGGTTCCTAAGTGCTCACACTTAACTGACCTTATCTCATGAAAATACATTGAAAAGGGATAAATATTTAGACACACATTGATACAAATTGATATCAAATCATACAGATAAAGATAGATTTCAAAGCAAAAGCAGTTTTTAACTAAACCCCGGTTTTATAATTCACTCTGCAAATGGCTTATATTTGTAAAACTTCACAGCAAAAAAAAAAAAAAAAAAAAGCACTTTTTTATATGCTTTATAACAGTAAATGTTGTTAAAAAGCAATTTAGTGTTTAATATAGCTTATTTTGAGACCACTAAGTTAAAATAATTATCCAGAAGTATAATGGCACAAAGGTCTTTTAAGCGGAGCACATTAAAAAATATAAACTTTGTTATTAATGAAATGCAAATCTGTTTTCATTAAATCACCACAACTATTGTTTTAAGATCATAAAAAACTGCTGTCTAAATTTAAATTGAATGCTCCTTTACAGCACAGTATGAAACCATGATGGTTTAAAAATAGTCAAGAAACTGCTTACAGTCAGGCTGCATAATTAATTTAATCAATTTGAATCAATAATAATGTGTTTAGATCTCTTTTGCTGAATAAATAGAATAGAAAACAGAGGTGACAGACTGTATTATGTTAGGGTAATTGTTTGCTAAGTGACTTTGATGGGATGTTATCTGATGCATCAGATCAGCCTTGGTGGCTCACTGAGACTCGGGATGTTCCTAATAACAGTTTAATTCATGCTGGTATGAGATCAACTCACATGGGAAAGAAGTGTTGTCTAAACTGCTGATGAGCTTCTGTTTATTACCCATGCAAGTTAGTCATGCAGGTCAGTACAATTGGAATAATAAATATAAAAAAAGCAACTAGCTACAAATTTTGATTAGAATCAGAAAAAAACCTAAGGGCATCTGGTAGCTTTGAGGTAGGTCTGCCAAAGTTACTGAGCCTTGTGCACGGTCACATGAAACAATGTCATACATGTAAATTCAGCTGCTCTCCATTGGAGGAAGGACCGACACTGTCAATTAAAGCATCAATAATTAAAATACTGGTAAAGCCCATTAGCAAGGATGTATTTCCATGAATAATTAACAGCTGTTGCAAGCACTGTGACCCATGTCAAGTCATTGTGGAGCATACTCTTTAGGATAAAGTAAATGGGAAATGGTAAAAATGTGTAGATAAACCTTTTAAATGTGTTCCAAGAATACAGAAGTCATGGAAATGTCTGATAGTCTCATATATCATACATCTGTAGTTAAAAGTAAAATTTAGCACTATGTAAAACCTTCAACAAGTCAGAAGATGAGTCTAGAAAAAAAAAACTTACAATGTGTTAAAACTATTTTTAACTTGGTCTATAAAAAAAATAAATAAAAAAATCATCTCAACTATGCAAGTCAAGATACACAAAGTGAGTACTTACAAGAAATGCTATATATACAAAATGGGGCAGTTGTTTAGACCCAGTTACCTAAATGGTTGATGCAAAGTTGATCGATCTGCTTACCACCTTTCTATCAATTCGGATAGACATTTAAGGCTTCTTTTATCAGATAATTTTATTTTCATTAACAAAATTGTATGGGGCCAAAACGGTGGCTAAGTACTGGGGATCCAGGTTTGAATCCCAATCTGGGTGGAGTTTCCATGTTCTCACCGTATCCCCCCTATGTGTTTTTTCCAGGTTCTCCGGTTTCCTCCCACAGACTAAAAACTTGGATTCAGGTCAATCAACTGCTCTAAATTGCCCCTATATAGTCTGTGTGTATCCAGCGATAAATTGTCTTAAGTGTATCTGCCCAGCGCGCGAAACGCTCTCCCCTGGATGGGCATGGAGAATACCCCGCAACCTTAGTAGAGAATTAAGTGGAAGATAATGAATGAATGAAAATTGTATGGATTACAAAGATCATTTGGCCCTAATTAAAAATAAATAAATACCAAAATTATTTTTAAAAATTAGGAATGCCATTCCTAATATGTGAGGAATCAGAACATTTAACATTACTGTTAATATAATACAAACAACAGGATATTAATATGTCACTAGTAGTAAATCCGATGTTGTGCACAACCTTTGCTATACGTATCCTCTGGTTCATTCAGTGGGATGAAATACACACGGTCACAGGCTGTATATGAATTTAATAAAAGTGACCATTATTATCTAAGTGGCACTATAGAACAGCAGTTAGTGTTTCTGCCTCAACAACATCCCTTCTGGGTTTTCCATTGGGGTAAAAACAGGTACTCTGTGTGTAGTCTGCATGTCCTCCCGGTGCCAAGATAGGCACTCTATTTGAAGGGTTTCTGGTTTCCTCACATATTCAAATACATGTCCATAGGTACATTTCAGACACTAAATTGTCCTAGCGCATTAGGAGTGGTACATAATTGGTGCACTCTGGGCCCAAACCCGAGCGAATAAAAGAGTTCTGTAAGGAAGGGCATCTAGTTTAAAACTGTAACACGTTGAATAGCGACCCCAAATAGAACAAGTTAATATATATAATATATATTTGACTATATAGCAACATAAACACAACAAAATATGATTTAGCCAATTGTTACTGATGAACACTATCAACAGTGAACACTATAGAGTGTATAATCTGTATCAAATCAATTTTCAGCATGTAGCAGATCCATAGCTCCACGTATTACAAAAATAGTCATGTCAATGTTGAATACATAGGAAACATGCACTTACACATGCATGTGCCCTTGACTTTATTGATGCTTTGTTAAATGTTGATATCAGTCAAAACTAGGTCGTTCCATCTGTGGCCCAACACTGTATGCAGACTCCCATCTGCTGTGCCGTCTGAGGTTGGGACTCGCACTCCACACAGGCTGGATTAACAGGATGGGTGGAGAAATGACTAATATTCACATATTTCCCATAGGGGATGGAATGGACATTGAGTTTTTTTAAAGGCTGGTTCTATGTAACAAAAACATTCTCTATTATTAATATTTTCAACAATTGTCGGTGTATCCATGTCTGGAAAATTCCCAAATCCAAGAAATATTCTACTAGACTGGACAAATGTTTAGGCAACAAAAACCTGTACTAAATCATTAGTACATAGAAAAAATTTGATGCACCATGTATGTATAATATATTGTTTATATGTTTTTTTTCTATACTCATAATAAGATACTAGGGGTGAGCCACTGAGATGACATTGGAGGATTTGCACAAGCAGGTTAATAAAAGTTTAGGTTTTAAAAACTGTTTTAAACAGGGAAAAAAAGTTAGGATTTAGTACCTAAAAACAAAAGCAAAGCTCATCCTGACTAATGTAACGTAGATGTAAGAGAACTAAGAAAATACAGTTTCATATCACATTCAATTTAGAGACTATAAGTTTATTAGAAAACGATCTACTTCATTGTCTGTCAAAGACTCAAATGTATTTATCCTGAAATTAAAGTATGGGCGGGAACAGAGCTTCATCACCATTGCCACTTCCCTTCTAAGTATTTGCAATTTAGAACTCCTGTAAAATTTATATAAAGTTTACAAACAAATAATTTTGCCAGGTTTTAATTTAAGAAACAAAAAAATAAAAACACAAAAAAGTATGTAGATTCAGTTTGTATAGGTATTTAAAAAAGAGAACTTATAAAATCATATCAAAATTATTTTTAATTAAAAGAAAAATAGGTTGACTGAATAAAACCATATACTGATCTTTAAACAAATAAAGCATTTTAATGATGCTGGTGCATTAGCTGCACTTTTTTGCAATGCTATTTAAATAAAAATTAACAGAATTTATTCTTATCAGCAAATTCGCACACAGCTAATACAAACACGAAGGTAATAATTAAGTTGCAATGCAGCAAAACTTGTCAAAACACCAGCTTCATACTCCACTGACGACATATTGTGCTTTTACAAAACTTCTCCAACCACAGTTTAAGAGCTTCAAACTATAAAAGAAGTGATTTCACACCTCATTTCTGATCAAACTGGAATTGATATTGTCTACGCTGAGAAAGACCAACTGTTTGAAATTGCAAATGATGGTGGCCTTTCGTTTTGAGATTTTAAATCTCCCAACATTTGAGTTAAGGCAGAATATTCAGAGAATGCCCAATAATCACTGAAAACCTGGCTTCCATTTACTACATCCTATCTCCGTGACAGAATTTCTGCAGTGACAGCAACCAAAATGGATTTGGCTATAATGTCTATATAAGTCTGGCTATAATGAACACACTTCAGGTCTCTCATCACACCTCAATGGGACCATCCTGTTGCATTTACATTATTAATATAACGATACAGTTATTTAATATGTACTTCACTGTGTTTTGTCATGCACATTTACACAGAGTTAAAAATGTTTTATTAACAACTAAGGCTTTTATTAATAATTCTAAATTTAAAAGTGAACAGGCCCTTATACATGCTCCATTTCTTAAATAAACATTTTATTAAATTTACAGAAATAGGGTTTTTATGGTTTAAAAAAAAATCAGTAAGTACAGTAAGTTTTTTGGATTTTCTAAATAAACAATCATGTGGCCAATTTTACAAAAAACTTAATGTAATGCATATATTTAAAAAGACTCTAAACGCCAAATAAAAAACTATTATAAAATAATTGTCTACTGAAAAACAGGCAGGGTCTAAGCTGTGTTTAGGCTGGGCAGTCAGCCAGCTGGATAATAGAGATTAACCCCTCTGGTTACCTCTCTCAAGTTGCCCTCTCTAATCCCTCCCTAGACTTCCTCACATCATCAAACACTGCCAAAAAACAACCTCACCACTTTGCCCCTGGTGTCCACATTGACAACCTCCATACTTATACTTTCTGAATTCTAAATGACTTTATTAGCATGAAAACCTTTAACAATTAAGTTGCATTTAAAAATCCCCAAAAAATTGATTACATAAGAAGGCAGCATGGTGGCTTAGTGGTTAGCACATTTGCCTTTTAGCACTAGGGATTCCCGGTTCGAATTCCATTCTGGGTGGAGTTTCCATGCTCTCCCCGTGTCGGCATGGATTTTCTCCAGTTTACTTCCACAGTCCAAAAACATGGATCATGGATGAATACTCCAAATTGCTTCATGTAGAGTGTGTCTGTGTGAGTAAGTGTGAGTGTGTCCTGGATGTATCTGCCCAGCGCCTGAAGCGTTCACCCCTGGATGGGCATAGAAACCCCCCCCCTCAGCAGAGGATTAATCGGAAGATAATAGATGAATGGATAGATCACATAAGAACATTTCACAGACCATATCATTGCAGACAAATGCTCTTCTCCTACAGATATTAAGAAATAGAGGCATTAAAAAAAACTATATCCTGTTCCTGTTTTTAATATAGTGTAAAATCCAGCAAAAGATGAGTAAATGGGTAAACAGGGAAGTGAATGATTTTATGACTACATTAGGATGTAAACTGAATGAATCACTGTACACTTACTCAACACACTCCTCCTCTCCTGCACCTCTCTGTTCCACTCTGCTTTAGCAGCTGCTGTTTCCACAGCAGGATTAGTGACCCTATGTGGTCTTATTCCCATTTGTTTACCTTTCGGACGGTTGCTTTGCCCATTACCATGTAATCTGAATGCAAATGCAAGCTTACAGAAAATAAGACAAACTGCATATTCATACATTAACATCGGAAAAATAAATACAGGACAGTCTGAATTAGTTTTTTCCTTTAAAGGCTAAACGTGACAGGAATCAAAGTTTTATTCTACAAGCTGGCCCTAAACATCTGTCACCTTTAACTGGGGCAAGTTTAGGGACATGAGATACCAGTCATACCATTTTTGCTTTTAATGAAAAAAATCTACAAAATATTTGTTATTTGTAAAGTTTGCATAGTAACTAAAGAATTTTATGTAATCCTATTTATATGTTATTTGAGAAAAAAGAAATTAAAATTGGATTTAATGATAGCAAAAAAAAAATTGTAGCTTTATATTGACACATTATATATATTAATTTACATTATCTTAATTAACATTCAATTTAGAGCATATTCATACTTAAAAATCTTAAATAAAAAACAATTTTGCAATAAGTAATTATTAAAAATAAAAAATCTGAAATATTTCTAACATCAAATGTATTATATCAAATGTATTATATTTTATAATTTTTATATATTTTTTTGTAAACTAAACACTGGTACAAAATAGGTAATGCACACTGCCTTAATTCTAATTCAAAATTTAATTCTAATCATAAGTGGCAGTGGTAGGAGTGTTGAGCTAGCAGTTAGAATGTAGGGGGGTTGGATCCTTGGGTGCACCATGTTGCCATTAACTTTTCATTCTCTGTTCTTTTCCCACTTTTACACCAAATATTGAAGTTGGGATTTGTAAAGAGAGAAATTTAAGTTATTCACCCTTGTATGTGTATAATGACAATAAATCATCATACATGTTAATTAAAATTCATTTCAGTGCATATGGCTAAATAAAAATAAGCATTGCTGGTTCCAAGCAGCATATATAAAAATATATATAATACTGTACTCTCATGCAGTAAAATGCAAATCATCATTCTCATATGGTTTGTACTGAAATATTAATTATTAATGTCTCTATTAATAATGTTTCTATAAATGCAATGTATCAATGTATTTTTTTTTTTTTTTTTCTTTTTTTGTCATGTGTCACTGTTTTTCCTGGTAAATTTGAAGCCTGTGCTCCCAATAATCTTGTATCCTGCAGACAAGCAACAATATTGGCAATATTAATTTGGAAAAATTAGCAATTACGATTATACCAACCAGCCTACACTAGTGTGCCATGTTGGTTAGTGACATGCTCAAATAACAAAAATTGTTATTTTTTTCTCTTTTTTGTAGCAGTAACGGCTTAGTTCAAATGTTGAGCGGAAGACTTAAGCACCTGGATTTGCATGAATCTTAAATTATGTTATAATTTAACAGCTGATGACCCAGTTCTAAAAATAAATAAATAAAATAAAATAAAATAAATAAACCAAAATATATGGCAATTCTACCCAGTTTATTAAGTTATTTTAAATGCAATGAAGATTAAAAACATGTCTGTTTTGGAGAGATAGTCTTCTTAGAACAAACTGGTCTTTACTACTTTTATTCATCGCAGCAGTGAATAATGTGCTGGACCATTTGTGTTCCACAGCATCAGTCAGCACCATGCATAGGAATGGATGCCCATACATTATTCAACTGTCAGTTAAATGGTCTCAGATTCTCATAAACACCATGCATGGGGGAAGGGCACATAGTGTCTGACAGGAAATCCCACTACTGTCATGAAGCTGATGAAAAATCAAGCAATAGGTCATGCGTCTCATCAACATTCATAATTGTGTCAAGACTGTTAGATGACATCTGGAGCATTTATACAAGTCGCAGGGAATCATTACAGCTTAATTAGGACATCTGAAATTGAAATAAGCATGAAGATGGGTTATGAGGTGGGAGATGATTAAAATGACACTCTAACCTAAGGCTGATTGCATGCCAGTTTAGTCAGGACGATCTTTCAGATAGAGATGTTTTCCTAAATACTTCAGTTGAAAATAAAAAGCAAATCATATTGAATTAATTAATAAGCCCCAAGAGATAAAATCATATGGAATCGGCAGTTTTGGGTGTTATGGTTAATAAAATACTAATTACAGTTTACCTTCAATACAATAACAGTAACACACAGTTTCTCATCATCTTCCATTTAATCCTCCTCTAGGGCCGCGTGGGGGGGGTCCCCATGTCCATCCAGGCGAAAACGTTACGAGTAATGGAAAATTACACCCAGGACAGGGCGCCAATCCATCACTGGGAACAAACTCACTTGCAGTATGAGTGTCCAAATATATCTGATGAACTATTGTAAGTTAATGTATAGAGTATATTAAAGTCTTTACTGAAAGGTTTTCCTTGAGCAAGACCCTTAACCCTCATTGCTCCAGGGATGTTGTGATTAACCTTGTGATTAACGTTTTAAGTCGCTTTGGATAAAAGCGTCTGCTAAATGACCAAATGTAATGTAAATGTAGGTTTTTAAGAAGTAAATGGTGACGACCTTTAAATATAAAGACAAGAAATAATGCTTTTAAATAAGATGTGGACAAACCAAATATCTGCTTGTTTTTTCTTGTTTCTTATATTTACAACATTGTGAACATCCAGATATTAAGGATGCTGCTCACGTTTTTAATAACTCTTTTTCTGTTTTCCCCTGTGGCTTCTTATTTTTGGATAAGGTTTGTGTCAGACTGTGTCAGTCCTCGCATGCTTCCATAGACCCATAATGTCACGGCTGAGAGGACACAACAGTTGCGGTCTTATCAGTTAATGAAAGAACTTGATCTGTCCATGTTATCGAACATAAAAGTACTATGAGCTGCGATAACAATAAGGCAAGTTATCCTATGATTGTTTTGTCGAAGGCAGCCTTACCTTGATGAAATACCTTTTCTGAAAGCATAAATGATGGGGAGTGACAAGTTGACATCAGAAAGCCAACTTCAAAATCAATCTCAACTGACATGTCTGACATTTTCTATCATGGCTTCACAGGTATCATGAAAATACATGGATTTATACAACATGATAAATCGCCAGAAAATGGAACAGCAGTCCAGGAGTAGAAGATGCAAAATAACTGGAATACATTGTAACTACTTGCAATGAACTGATTATGAAATTTGTATATCAAATATATTGTATTTCAACAGTGGGCAGCACAATGGCTTAGTGGTTAATGACTCTCAGTGCTGGTGATTCAGGTTCGAATCCTAGTCTGGGTGGAGTTTCCATGTTTTCCCTGTGTCCTCATGGGTTTTCTCCAGGTTCTCCGGTTTCCTCCCACAGTACAAAAGCATGGATACTAGGTAAATTAAAAGCTCTAAATTGCCCCAAAAAGAGTGTGTTTGTGTTAGTGTCTATGTGAGTGAGTGTGTGCCCAGCAATAGATTGGCGCCCTATCCTGGGTGCATCTGCCCAGCACTTGAAACTGTCTCCTCTGAATAGACATGGAGAACCCCCTCCCTCGCGACCCTAGTAGAGGATTAAGTATTTATTCAAGTATTAAAGTATTTTATTTGTCATTCCACAATATAAAGTAATGTACAGTATATGTGGAACGAGACCGTGTTCCCCAGAAACAAAGTGCTACACATAACAATAAAAACCTAAGTGTAAGATAAAGATGATATTTGAACAGTTTTACAAAATTCTCTAGCTTTAAGTGGATTTCACTTCTCATTTATCCATTTCCTCCATTGCAGGCATGTTTCAAAGTTGTATTGAGACCAGCAACAGTACATGCAGTAGTTTTATAACTTTGTCATTAACAGAATTTAACATAAATCTGAATACATAAAACCAGGATTTTTAGTGAAAGCAGCAGTTTTAAAGACATTTTAAGTATAGATATTTTTATTGAAATGAAATTATTTAGAACTAATACATCTAACCTGATTATCTGGATGATGTGTGTTGGATTGTTGTTTAAATCTGAATCAGTGAAGTGATTGGTTGAATCTTGCTTGTTGCTTTATGGTAGCAGCTCCACAGTTACTTTTAATCACTCAGACTTGCAGCAGTCAAACCTTAGGGGCCTTTAAGCTCACTTCACTCTCAGAATTTACTTTTATACAATACCAACCGCAGACTATAAATCCTGTCAACATTGGAGTGTGCACAGGGTCTGTGTAAACCTAACCAATTTAGGTTACAGGCAGTGCAAGTGGGGAATTTTCTAGAGCAAAACGCATTGAAGGAACAGAATAGACACCAGCTGCTCCCTCAGACAAAGTAATTAGCAATAATGAAGTGTTTTCACCTCAAAGCAACATGTGGCAGCGCTGATTCAAATTATTCTGCTACCACACAACAAGACTAACCATGTGAGCAGTACTTCATGAAATACTCTACACTTTACTGTTTATGTTTTACTGCAATGCTGTTTGTGCTGTATAATTCACATGGAATGCAATCGACTTAATGTAGACAAAGTGAGTTACAAATCCACTTTACTCTAGGTCAGGGCTGTTCTCAAGAGGCTAGATGACAAAATATGCCTGTTGTGAAAAATGAAATTAATCTAAATAAAATATTTAAAAAGTACATGTCATTTGTATTATACTCGATTTATAACTTTTGATTAAACTTATGTGGATCAGACAAAGAAACCAAAGGGCCATCAAATACCCTGGTGTGTGCTAGGTTCATCATGCCATATACAATTTGCTTATTTTTGTCCTGCACCTTTAAAAAGATCTGTGTATATTGCCAAGTCAGATTTTATTTTGCTGCTGTACAATGAACGTACAAAACTGCAGCTGCAGTCACTGCTGTGTGAGCAGTAAAGCTATATTGCTGTGTCTCAATTCACAGACCTCTCTCCCTTTCTCTATCTAATAGATAACTAGATAGATGCCCGTGTGTGTGTGTGTAATTACTATAAAATGGATATATATACACACACACAGTATATATAGATATAAACACACACACTGTACATACAGTGTATATATATATATATATATATATATATATATATATATATATATATATATATATATATATATATATATAGGAACGGAATTTATCAAATTACATAAAAATAAGCTATGGTACACAGAAATCCATTCTTTAAACAACAAAAAACATTAAGATAAACTTCCTCGGGTGTTGTGCAGATGCACACAGGACTAGGAATATTATTATAAATATATTCTATTTATATAGCGCCTTTTGAAGACCTCAAAAATTAGTAAGCTAAGTAAGAAGAAAGAAAAGGTATTGTTTTTTGCAAATAATCACTTTTAAAAAACGTTACAATTAATTGATTACGCAACAGAACAAAAATCTTTTGATTTTGGCTTTACAGAAAAAACCTAGTTTTCTTTCAAATGGATATGAGTATATACTTTAGGAGACACAGATTTTTTTTACTAGACAAAATTTATTATTGTATGGGAAGAACATGGAAACTCCACTCAGATTGGGATTCGAACCTGGATCCCCATTGCTGAGAGACCATTTTGCTTACCTCTACTACTGTACATACAGCAGTTATGTTCATCTTAATTATCTAAGAATGAGAGGTCATATTAATTAAGGAGCATCTCTTCAAATATACTACCTACATCCATAAACATGAAAAAACTTTTTTTTTTCAGATTTGTTAATAAGGCTTAGAATAAGGCTGACTGATGTTTTCATGCCAGATTGTACACATTTACCAGAGACATTACAAAACAGTTATCACAGGCTTTGAGCCCAGTCCTCATCATCAGAGCATCACATACAGGGTTAAGCTACTTAGATTCCTGCACCAGGGTCACGTTACATCTGAAATGTGCTCTGCTTTCTAACTGTCACCTTGCATTAGCAGCGCTTGAGAGGCATCTAAAACTTGACCCATACAGTCAACAAGGATGGTAATTCAGACTTTTCTCTGAGGTGCATCTAATGTTTGGTCACACAAAACTTTTTTCCTAATACTACACAATATGATTTATCAGATGTTTTGTTTATTTTAATTAAAGATAAAGATTAAAGAACTTGCTGGTACTATTTTGTCTGAAGAAGGAGAATTAATTTAAGCAATATGCAACAGCAAAAAAAAAAAAAAAAAAAAAAAAAAAAGGGGGGGGGGGGGGGGCTTTTCTTCCCCAGACACTGCAGTTCAAGGCAGGTCAGATATGGATAAAGTAATCTATTTTGCCAACAGTGCTGACACGCAGAGGAATTTGTTCTCCACATTTAACCCATCCGTGCAGTGAAATGCGCACACACACACACACATACATATATATATACACACACACACATATATACATACATATATATATATACACACACACACACACGCTGAGTGAAGCAAACACACGTGCCCGGAGTGGTGGGCAGCCTTGTATAATCTGTGTACCTCTACATTGGAAGTAATGATGGCAGAACAGGAGTAGGAACTTTTAAAGCCTAAATCTACCAAGTGAACTACATTACATCACATGAGCTCTTTACAGTGACCTCGCAAACTATTTACAAATATGTTAATACTTTATATATGTGAATTAAAGGTGTATATTGATACTTTATATATGTGATTTAATGGAACATTATTGCACTGTTGCTTTACCAATCAATCAATCTACCATTTGCCGTTTCTGCAGGCCTCAACACGTTTAAACTGAACTGCACTAAATGTACACATATGGCTTGACATCAGCTAAGCTGAACCACTAATGCTTAGCCAGTATACTGTTATTCTAGAGCATATGTGATAGAATTGAGAGATTGTATGTGCTATATGTTTAGTTGGCATGTTAGATCTTACTAATACATCCAGGATGCTAATCCATTACAAAGTGCATAACCTCTGGACCAGCATCATTATGTAATTCATGAACGGATTATGCATACAAAGCCATGCCCAACTTTAGACCCTTTAATTTTATAATGTGTGCTATTATCACATTATGCGTTATTTGTAATTTGTATTTATTTAGAAAGGATAACTTTATATAAAAATTAACTTATTTTGACATTTATATTATTTTTTTTAATTTAATGTTGTTGATGTCAGAGAGGGCTATGAATGGATTGGGTTTAAGCTTTGCATGAGCATTACAGTAAACTGGTTATGCGTATGCCAGTTACACAGTAGGCAGGTATGTACCTCACAGTATACAACAAAAAAAATGCATTGGAAAAGACAATACACCTCCTGATTGATGAGATCCACTCAAAGATGCAATAATTTTTTTAAAGAAAATATGCATTTCTTCATCCAAATTAAAACGTTATATTAAAAAAAATCACCCTGCAATTTCAAAATTAAACAGATCCTGCAACATTTTCCAACATCTCCGCTTTATAGTTCTGTCGACACCAAATGTACCAAAATTGATATGCTTCATAAGGGAAAGTTATTAATGGGAACATTCTCTATATCAGTGTTTAGGTTAAGCCTCTGTCCGGATTTCAACAGAACATTTTTGGAAACGGAACCTTTATTAAAGCTGTCTTAGACTTAGTTGATTATAAGTATATTGTAGCACTGATGGCTATTTGGTTTAGCATGTTCAGCCACTTCTTGCTGGGGATCCACATTTGAATCCCTATCTAGGTGGAGTTTCCATGTTCTCCACGTGTCTACCAGGGTTTCTTCTGAATTGCCCCATATGAAGTGTGCGTGTGTGGAAGTGAGTGTGTGCCCGGTGATAGATCGGCCCAGTAGGCGAAATGTCCTCCTTTGGATGGGCATGGGGGTATAAAGCGGAAGATGAATAAATGATGGCTATTTGAGAAAAACATTTTGAAGGGTTGAGCGATTAAGAATCTCCAATTTACTTGCTAGCATGACTCATTGGGTAAAAACAAAGTCCGCAAAGGAATCCCATGAAAGCATGAGGAGAACATGCAGAAAGGATCTGTCTGAAATCAAACCCAAGACCTTTTTGCTGTGACTGGAATGAGCTGGCAACGGCTTCACCATAATGCATCATCCAGAAACGAAACTATTGTGCATATGTACATTGCAATGAATGATATATTGTGCAGCCTCTGTACTAACAGTAATGTAGGCTGAACTCATCCTCCTCGGAATGAAACGTTCTATAAATAATATACATCTGTTGTTTAAGGTATGAGAATGAACCCATCAACTAATGTAACCAGTCCAAACATTACTATGAATTTACAGCACCTGAAATGTCACTATTTGGTTGGAATTGATGGAAAACAGCACTGGGTATAATACTTGGGGGGAGTAATGTGAATTCACACAAAACATACCCCAGACTCGAGCTGTAAAAGCACAAGCTAAATTCAGCACTGGGGCATAAATAAATGACAATAAGATTTGTCGACATGCTGCACTCCACTGGCCAAATGGCCTTCATCCTCGGTTAGTAAGCTGATGACAGACCAGCTTCTCTGTTGGAAGACTCATTCTGTTGATATGGCTCATCTAGCACAAATATAAAAATAGCTGTGCCCAGAATCTGAGCTAAATAACATGACCTTTGCAAGCATTGCGTCACTTCGAAGCAGCAGCCAACACTTGTTTTCACTGATACAAACTTGTTTGTGGTAAATATTAGGCCATGCTATGTAGTTCCTAACCTGGCAGATGGCTCAAGTGTGGAAGACAAAGAACCAAGTGATTAAAAGACACAAGTGACAATACTTGAATCACATTACCCCACATCCCAAAGCTTATAGGGGCATCCTCGTTCACATGTATAGATAAAGCAAGGTTTCCTTTTCTTGTCACACTCTAATGACATATTTACTGCCCAACCTTTGACCCACTCAACACGAACCAGCACAAACGTGGTCCCTCTACGGCACTCTTGAGTCCTTGAGGAGCTAAGCACAGGAATGCCTTCCTTTTCAAATCTTTCAAGCAGAACAAAGAGCCCTGCGACTAGCATGTGGCTGTGATGGGGCAACAAGCCCAGCCATTCTTCTGTGCTGATTGAAATTCATCGCACAGCCTCGAAACTCATAAGACCTGTCTAAGCATTGTTCCAAGGCAAAGGGCTACAGGATGTGCTTGCTTTCAGAAAATACACGGAGAACCTGAAAAAGAGATGAGCGGTACAATAAGAGCCAAGGTGGGGAGAGTGCTGTGACAGCTGCGAGCACAAAGGCTTACAAAAAGACTTGTGTACATTTTAGATTAATTAAAATCAGAGCAAGTTTATTATGTTAACTATGTTTTATTATAATTATGTTTTTATATTATGATATATAAAAAAAAAAAAAAAACATTCTAAATAATACTATTTTTTAAATCTTTTATATTACGTTTGGTGGGGTGCTATGCTAGAGTCTTGCCCACCACTTAAATTCATCCTCCACAAATAACCAATCCGTGCAGTGGGCAGTCTTGTACACTGAGCTTGGGAAGCAATTGGGGTCAAGTGTCTTGCACAAGGGCAATTCATCCATAGGACTTGGTGGGACTGGGAATTTGATTGAAATTTCATACCCAATATATTTTTACTCTTATATTTTTATCATTATCTTAATCTTACATTTTGAATATTTAGTTATTATATTTCTATTCTAATGTCTGTTTAATTTTAAGTTTAAAATTGTGCAATATTATAAAGCTACTAGAAAAAAAACCCTCTCCTAAACGAAAAGAACATGCAAACTATATATAGGTTCCCTGCGTACTTGAATTATGTATGTATGAACCAAGTGTCTGGGTTTTTGGGTGTCTGACTGGTTTTAATCTTACTTTGCGACTTAAAATAATGAATACGATAAAATACTTGTATTATTATTGGAGTGCTGCAACAAATATGAATAAAAAGTAAATAGTCAATGTGACATTACATAAGGAGATTAAGAAAATATGTATATAGACATATAGACAGGGAATCCCCGTCACAGATAAGATGGACCTGATTACTTATTTTAACCATCTGACAAAGAAAAGCCAAATATTCTAAAAACAAAAAAAAAAGTCATGCTAGAGTAATCCAAATAAAAAAACATGCTTGAAGGCCCCATGTCCAGATGAATCCACCGAATGACCTACTCACATCTCCCTGCAGACATTAAGGTTTAAGCCCTTTAGTACATTCTGCCCTTTTTCATTTCACTAGCCCAGCAATGCAAATGCCTCCCATGCCAAACCCCCTCTTACTGCTTGGAAATGAGATGCAAAACAAACAGGCTCATTAATCCTGCCTTCAGGGCATTAAATATCAGCGGGACTTCATCTTCACACACATCTCCTGGGACATGATCATTTTGCAGGTCTGCAATTTATACATATTTCAAATGCATTGCATAAATTTAATTTTAAGCCATTGGAAATCCATTTGCTGGTACATGATGAACCCTAATACAGCTGTGATGAAGTGCTTGTGAGATAAATTTTAAATACATGGATCACAAAAAACATCTCAGACCAGTGGAAGAGAAAGGCACTGTAAATTTATCACATTACAACATTTAACTTTGTTTTGATTTGATGATAAATCAGTGCTCATTGAGGGCATTCTGATTAATTCAGTAATGTTTAACTAAATAAAAATAATGTTGAACGAAAAATATAAATGAAAGCAGTACAAATATATGAAGTGTTTCATCAGTTGCTTGTTACAAGAAGCATGCCCCGATTACACTTTGTTTTTAATAGGTGTCAAAATTCTAATTTGTAGCCGAGCTACATAGCTGTTTACAGGTTTCTATAATGTCTGCAGGTGACCACTGGGATGGAAACATGCAAATGTGCAAAAAAAAAACTGAAATACAACTATACAGTGATAAATACAGGTGTAAAAGCATCAATGCATGGCCACATTTTTTTTGGAAACCTATGTTCCATCACACAAACGCACCACCAATGTAATTGACTTTAAATCATTTTGTCAGAAGACAGCAATCAATGTTCTTACATTTCATATAATAATTATTAAGCCGATGGTGTTTCTTAAATTTTTAAAAGCAAGTTATGGGGAAATTTTGAACATTCCTTGCAGGCATATAAACCTCTGTTCTGCATTGACAGGCTATCATTTATCTAGCTCGTAATACAAACACAGACTCAAACATCTTATTCACGCAAGTGATGCCACAGAAAAGAGGTCTGTGACTGATTTCTGAGTTCATCACATGCCTTGCTCAAGTGTCCCACCAATGAGTTTGCTACGTTTATATTTATTAAACATAGAGGTCATCTATTTAGTGACATATTCCACTCATCACTAAAAACAAAAAAATAACATTCCAAAAACTTGGCAGAACAGTCAAGTGTTATTTGCAAAATGAACATTAGCAGCATGATCTTCCCTATATTCAAATGTTAGTACATGGCAATAAAACTATTACATCTTTCTCAAGGACTCATCAGAATTTAGAAAAGACAAATATGTCCAGGAAACCTTGAGGTTGTTAAACCAATGGTTTAATTGTTCAGATTACAATGGGTCATTGTTTGTGGACACAAATATATTTATTAACCAGAATCATAAATCACTTTATTTCATCAAGTATGTTGCACATAATCTGTCTGGTTAAGTGAGTGCACACATGAATGACATGTAACATACTGAATCATGTCAGAATATTTGTAGTAAAACTACTGAACTTAATAATCAAATCTTGTAAATCATGTACTGAAGAATAGTCTGTATGTCAAAGACGAACAGCTGCAGATCAGCACAAGGTGATCTCCCTAAAATATTATAGTATGTTTTTAATTGACCATGGACAAAATCATAGTGTAAGAAATGTCAGAATATCAGAAGTGCACAAAAAGAATAAGCCTATGTCCAATATGTTCTTCGCTTATTCTTCTGTTCGGGGTATTTAAACCAAAACTTGGGGAAGTTGAGGCCAAGCACTGTGTGCATGCATATATATATATATATATATATATATATATATATATATATATATATATATATATATATATATATATATATATATATATATATATACACAATCATACACAACATGCCATACATGCATGCACACACATATAATTAGTTAATTATTGACTAATACATTAAATCACAATTACCAGGTTTGAAAATACATCAGTGGATGTTCACGTTAAAGATGTGATTACCTTTCTATGGGTATTTCCATTTCAGGCAGTTTGGGAAATTTTTCAGATACATTAGAAAAAAATATTAATACAATATAAAAAACATTCTGGCTCTTGAGACATTTGTATATCAACAAAATTCTTTGATAACATTTTAGGTGTCTTTTTTGAAAGCTTGATACATACACACACACACAAACGTATATGTATGAGAGAATGAGAAAGAGAATTATAAATATAGGTTTAATCACTACATGCATTTAAACATCATGAATAAACTGGGTCATACAATGTCTTAAGACTCAAGCTTCATGTGCTGCATTAACTGTGCATGTGTATTTTATAAATATGTGTATATATATATATATATATATATATATATATATATATATATATATATATATATATATATATATATATATATATGTGTGTGTGTGTGTGTGTGTGTATGTGCAAGTATGGTAAGCTTTAAGCGTTTTTTTTCTGTAAGCAATTTTAAGCATTTTTTTTTTTCGGAAACAAGCAATTAAATTTGACTGATTATTGTAATTTGAATAATTGTGAGTTGCTTAAATAATGGCAATATGATGATACTTCAATAACAAAAAAAAAAAAAAAAAAAAGGTACCTCAGAGCTCGACAAGACACCAGACATCAAAACAACGGTCAAATAAGGAAAAGACAAAATCACATCAGGATGTGAGAATAAGGGTTTCCCTCGGAGGGTGAAAGGTGTAAAAATCTATTGTGCGCTGAGTGATGCTGAAGGTGAGGTGGCTTGTTGACAGCCATTGTGCTGCGAAGGTGTGAGACAGACCCGTCTGTCTGCCTGCCAGACAGACTTGAAAATCCACTGGAGTCCCCATACCATGTAAACTTCAAGGAGCAGAGTGATTCTGACAGCCATGGGAAGACCCTGATGAAAATCACTGAATAAAGTGAAGTGTGGACTCTCGAAGCAAGTTTCAGTTTAACCATGGACTACCTGAAGTCACTGAAGCAGCACTCTTTGGCATTATCCCTTAAGCTTTAAAAGAGAGACTAAGGTATGTGTTGTCATGGTTACACCAACCGAATTGGAGCAAATGAAATGGCCAAGATAAGTGTACCAACACTCCCTCCATTTCCTTATAGGAACACAGGCACACAAGATTGAGGCAATTTAAGCTTGCAAAGTTCACAAAAGGTGTGAAAGTGGCACATAGGACTGAACAGCTTTTACTCCTTTGTGACTCTGCCACATCAATGCAAGAGAATCAGCTGCTAAAGCAAGGCCAAGTGTTAAGATTGCACACTTTAATTGCTGTCTTGTCCTCAACCCTCTGGCAAGGTTAATCCATTAAGAAGCATGCTCATTCTGGCTTTACTATCACTTTATTATCACAGAGGAGTGCTTCCTCTAAACTGCTGCCTTATACTGTTTTACACAAAAGGGGAAAATGACCGAAGAATCACATAAGGACATTTTCCGGAGTTACTCTTTAACAGAAGCCGCACCAAAATAGAAATTCAACGGCCCTTAAAAGTCAGTTTGGTACATTTCTGGTATATTTTTATTGTATGAATTTAAATACAAATGGTCTAGCCAACTTAAAAAATTAGCAAAAAACAAACAAAAAGATTATACATCCACTGATAATGTTATTTATTTATAATTATACATACAAGGACCTGTTCAGGGTGTTTCCACAATTTCCTCTAATAAGCTTTGTAAAAGGTTACCGCTCATACACTGGCGACACATACAGTTGCTTGATGCTGGCATAAAGCTGAACATGTTGCTGCGGGTAGTGTGTGAAACATTCATTCATTTATATTGTTACCAAAATTATAAATATTGTAAATTATTATATTGTTAATGTGAGGAATTACAGTTTGAGCAACACAACATATACAGAAATATACTGTATGTTTATGAGAATGAGTAAAAGCTTATTGGATAATCAGGAAAGGTCATGAAATATCTGTAGTAATGATAAAGAAGACGTTTGTTATAACAAAATTTTCAATTTGGCAGCATGGTGGCTTAATAAAATACATGGATTGGCTGTTCTTAATTGCCCCTATATAGTGCACTTCTGTGCAAGGTTGCCCAGCAATTGATCGATGCCCTGTCCCATCACCCAAAACATTCTTTAATGAGGTGCTAAGAACCCAATCCCCCCATGAGACCCTAGTCCCCATTATAGGATTAAGCAGAAGATAATGAGATGAGATGGGTAATTTAATCCCATAAGGCAAAATCATAAGGGATCCTGTATCTCAGTCTCACAAGTAAAAAAAATATATAGGGTGCGGTAGCTCAGTGGTTAGGGCATTGGGCTATCAATCTGAAGGTTGGTGGTTCAAATCCCAGGTCCACTGCAATTACCAATGTGGGTCCTTGAGCAAGGCCCTTAACCCTCATTGCTCCAGGGACGTTGTGATTAACCCTGTGTTCATCTTGTAAGTCGCTTTGGATAAAAGCGTCTGCTAAATGACCAAATGTAAATGTAAATATATATATATACATATATATTCATTCATTATCTTCCGCTTTATCCTCTATTAGGTTCGCGTGGGGTTCCACATGCCCATCCAGTGGAGAACGTCTCAGGCACTGGGCAGATACACCCAGGACAGGGCGCCAATCTATCGCTGGGCACACACTCACTCACACAAACACACACTATAGGGGGCAATTTAGAGAACTCAATTGACCTGATCCATGTTTTTGGACTGTGGGAGGAAACCGGAGAACCCTGAGGAAACCCACGCGGACACGGGGAGAACGTGGAAACTCCAGCCAGATGGGGATTCGAACCGGGAACCCCTAGTGCTGAGAGGCGAACGTGCTAACCACTAAGCCACCGTGCCTATATATATATATATATATATATATATATTTTTTTTTTTTTTTTCCCTTAACATGCCCACTTGCTGATTTCCCAACTTTTATTGATATTACGCAGTCAATTAGGACAACAATGCAAAATTTATACAAAAAAGTTCATAGGGATAAAGGTAGGTACAACTTATTTTAACGTATGTATTAAATGTTTAATGAACCATCAAGTGAAGTATTTCTGAAAGCCAGCTTATGCTTAAAAACCTGACATAAATCAACAGTTCTAATGACTGAACGGTTGTGAAGGGAATCTGCCGTCATAAATCCTTGTAATGTGTTGGTGCCCAGTTTCCAGTTTAAAATCAATTGTTATATGTGGAAAAAACCTGAACAAAATTTCCTGTTTAATGGCACACACACCACCTTGCTGAAAGCTTTATGAGGAACTCTGTAAAATACAGAAGCAGCTGTCAAAAGAGCAGATTAAACTGTGCAGAAGCTTTGGAGTTTTTTCACAAGCTTCTATTGCCTAAAGCTGCCTGCTCCTGCAGCTCGTCCTGAAGGCAGAGGAGGAGCAGCGCTGGATGGGATCGCCAGAAAAGCGCCTGGCACTGTGCAGATGACAGTTCAGCCCATTGTTTTGGCAGCAGCAGAAGGAATTTGTCACATCAAGGGGTTTGTATGACAAGACACTTCCCCAGAGAGCTTTGCCACAAAAAGACAAAGGGAAATATTTACATGTAAATTCGGAGGGAAAGTGTATGTTGGGCTTTTCGCAGGCTCTGCGTTGCTGCCAGATGCATGCCAGGTCTCATGTGTCTAACGTCAAGAGCAAAAATCACACAAGCTACAGGAATGTGAGGTCTTTAGTATATTCTTTGCAGAGTTCTGTGTTCCATCATGGATCACTCTGGAAAAGTAAAGCACAAAACTGTTCAGTGTAACTGGGTCAAGCTTTCAAAAGAAAGTTAGGCAACGTCTTAAAATGTCAGTCAAACAAGAATTTAATAACTTAAAATAACTTATTTTAATAATATTTAATAACCTATCTTGGCGGCAAGGTGGCTTAGTGGTTAGCACGTTTGCCTCTCAGCACTAGGGATTCCCGGTTCGAAACCCAATCTGGGTGGAGTTTCCAGGTTCTCCCCGTGTCCGCGTGGGTTTCCTCCGGGTTCTCTGGTTTCCTTCCACAGTCCAAAAAAAATGGATCAAGTCAATTGAGTTCTCCAAAATTGCCCCATATAGAGTGTGTGAGTGAGTGTGTGCCCAGCGATAGATTAGCACCCTGTCCTGGGTCTATCTGCCCAGCGCCCGAGACGTTCTCCCCCGCTAAACTAATATAGGATAAAGCGGAAGATAATGAATAAATGAATGAATAATAACTCATCTTCTGCTTAATCCTATACTAGGGACTAGGATTGAAGAACAGCAGATGGGCATATACACCCAAGACAGGGCACCAATACATCGCTGGGCACACACTCTCACACACAAAAATACACACTATATGGGAGCAATATTTAGATAATATTTTCATGCTGTATTTTAAATATGGAAAGAACCCCAAGTAAGAGCTATAAAAAAAAGCCAGAATAATGCCTAATCTAATTTAAATGTTTATTGCCGAGTTCATGTCTCTGTCTGTGTTTTTCCTTTCAAAAAAAAAAAAAGAAAAGAAAAGCTTGTGACCTTAGATGCCAGAACTGGTTAGTGTTAATAGTTGTAATGCAATGCAAGCTCTGGCACTAGTACTGGATTTGGCATGAGCTAAGCTTTCCAAGTACATTCCTCTAGAGATGATGATGATGATGATGATCTGGGCCATGTTGCAGCTCTGGTCTGCATGGCAGTTTGCCAACTGGGATGCAGTGCTTACTTCATGAAAGACGGACATGTCAGCACTAAGAAGATAATGACCAGTCCCAACACTCCTCTCTTAGATTCCTCCAGACACCGTGTCCGTGTGGAAAAGCTGCGTTATCCCACAAATAACAGAGTATACCATCTCAGCCCTTAAAGGTCAAAACCTAGAGTTTCTTAAATAGTAGACCAAATTCATAACATCCGTTTATAGACTTTTATTCTGAACATAAAGTCTAGCTTGGCACATTTTTTAAAAATTTAACAATAAAATCTACAATCACTGCTTTTAAGATTGTAGTCAACAGGCTGAAAAAAGGCCACCATTTCAGTGTTGGGAGCTTACTGCAGTCTTACATTCTACAGTGTTAGGCCTGTTAATCCTTTTAAATGTTTAGAAGCAGCAGCTTCTTTCTGAAAGGGCAGTAGCAGTTGGCTTGACAGCTGTGTTTGCCCATTGAAAGTATTTGTGTTAATGAGATCTAAATCCTTTTCATCTACACCAAAACACGAATTAAGAACTAAACATCAAATAAATTTGCCCAGCGATAGATTGATGCCCTGTCCTGGGTGCATCTTCCCAGCGCCCGAAACATTCTCCCCTGGATGGGCATGGGGAACCACCCCCCGCGACGGAAAAAAAAAAGCGGAAGATGGATGGGCATAAATTAAATGCAAATGAAACATTATACATATTCTATATTACTGATGTAATATCTATAATCTTTATTCACAATCCACTTTATCAAGTATACCATCTGTGCCTTAAATGTTCCTTGTCCGATTTATTAGGTTGACTTACAATGTAAATGCTGCTTGTAGTCCCACAAAGTCCCACTTATGGTTTGGGCATTATTGTAAATAAATCACGGGAAAGAGGTGTAACAGCACTCCACTTTGTGTCGTACCTAGCGTCTCTGTCCCGTAATTTATTTACAATAATGCACAAGCTCTCATACCTTATTTCTTTAGTAAACAAACTTAAATGTCAAAAGGCTGTGTCATTTGTATGATGGTGTGCAGAGGGTAGACCTGTCACCTATAGCAAGAGAGTACAAGAATTGATTCCCAGGCAAGTGATCTAGTTCCCTTTTCTGTGACTTTTGCATTTTCTCCCTGTGAGTGCTTGCTTTTTTCTTCCTCCCATAGTCTACACACAAGCAAGTCACATTACACAACTAGGTGTAAAGAAGAAAGAAATGCATGTGTTGTACGGATGTCGGCCCTGTAGACAACTTGCCACAACCCCGATGTGTTTTACCATCTTTAGTCCAATGAGTGCAAGGATAGGCTCCGGCACCCCACTGACCCTAATTAAGATAAGCAGCTTAAAAAATAATTAAATGTAAAGATGCCAGTGAAGCAGCTTTCATTAATCTATTTACCAAATCACAGAGGAGAACATATTCCTAAAAGTCTAAGGACAAGCCGGTCCCAAAGCTCAAAACATATCCAGTCGCATGTCTTTACTTCGTGGAAGCTATTTCTGAAACAGCTCTACTTGCCCCATCTAACCCAATTAGGTGAAACATTCCAGACAATTACAAAACTGATTCACCTGTCGACTGAACCAGGAGGTCAGATGTGAAACACAAAGTGCAGCTTTTTCTGCACTTAGCGGTTTGTAACATCTGAATTGTTCATGAGCACTGCACAGTACTGAGTGTGTACCAGCATGTGAAATTCTCAGGAGAGTATTAAGATTTGAAGAAGGGGCTCAGGTTTCCTCCTCGTAAGATCACAAACAACCAGACCTGCTGGGAATCATTTAAGACATCAACTATGACTATACAAAAACAAGGAATTCCCAACACTGGATGCTATAAATGAGTTTAAAGACAAACCAACACCAACTTAGTTGAGTCTGTGCTGTTGGTACATGTCTACACACTTACAGAGGGATGTGGTAGCTCAGTGGGTAGGGTGTTAGGTTATCAATCCGACGGTGGAGGGTTCAAATCCCATGTTCAAGTTACCAATGTGGAGCAAGACCCCAGCCAACAAATTTGGATAGTTGTAAGTAACTTTGGATAAAAGCGTCTACTAAAATGACCAAATGTACAGTTCCCAAGTGGTTCTAAATTACAGAACATTAAAGAAAAGGAGCCCACAGCTTACAAACTCAACTGACACTTAAAACAACTAAAGAAAAGAAAGCATTATTGCAAACAATAATTACAATCACAACAACAAGGTAGAGTGGCACTTTCCACTTGGGGTGAAACAACATTATTTTGTGTGGAGTTCACCAGACTTTAAATCATAGGCACTTATATATATATATATATATATATATATATATATATATATATATATATATATATATATATATATATATAATATATATATATTAATTAAAATATGCAAACACTGGGAACAGAATACATCTACTGCATTTAAAATGTTGTTTATAAATGTTAAGTTTATAGGAGAAGATGCGATCTAAAATTTGCAAGATACATACATGTTCATATGTACATACAACATATTTCTACCTGTTGTAGAAAAAAAAAAGGGGGGGGGCTGCAGCATCAAATAATCAGGTTTGATGAATTTACAGTATAGTCGGTTTTCTCCATGGCTTTTGACTTGTGGTGTTCTTATTCTTAAGTCGCTTGGGGGGGGGGGGGGTTCCCCATGCCTATGCAGGGAAGAACGTTTCAGGAGCTGGGCAGATACAGCCAGGACAGGGTGCCAATCTATCGCTGGGCAATGAAACTAAATACTGTATATTATTAAGCTTGATGTACACTGGGTGTGACCTAAAAAAAATAAGTATTGTACCGTATCTTATTATTCATTCATTCATTATCTCCCGCTTATCCTCTATTAGGGTCGCGGTGGGGTTCCCCATGCCCATCCAGGGGAGAACGTCTCGGGCGCTGGGCAGATACACCCAGGACAGGGCGCCAATCCATCGCTGGGCACAAACTCACTCACACAGACACACTCTAAACGGGGCAATTTTGAGAATTCAATTAACTTGATCCATGTTTTTGGACTGTGGGAGGAAACCGGAGAACCCGGAGGAAACCCACGCAGACACGGGGAGAACATGGAAACTCCACCCAGATGGGGATTCGAACCGGGAATCCCTAGCGCTGAGAGGCGAATGTGCTAACCACTAAGCCACCGTGCCGCCTCCGTATCTTATTAGACTCTCCTTATCCATAACACTGCCAAGGCACCACTGCAACAACAATTACTGGACAAAACCTGGATTTCTATTGAATTAGTGGCTATGTGGTCTTGTAAGATGGCCTCACTAAACCTAGTCTTTCAAATTTTTGAAAGTGGACATCTGATCACATAATCTGTACATGGGTGCCTTACACTGCTGATTCCAACTCAACTCCACTGTGCCGAGGTCCTCCCAAGGTTTCTTCCTTGAAAACCAACTATAACAGGGGTTTTTCATGCCACTGTAAAGCTGCTTTGAGACAATGTACTATTGAAAAAAAGCACTACATAAATAAATAAATTTGAACTAATAAACTAAGTGCAGTCTATTTACAGACATTTTTTTGCTTCATTACATTTAAAACATTTATACACTTATTACGCTCATGTTGCAGGTTACAGGTTACAGACTTAAACATATTCAATTATTTTAGATTTATTAAACATATAGGTTTGTGCAGGTTGCACTTTATTCAAATGATTATTCTTCCAATTAATTTAAAACAAGCTGTTGTTTCCTTTTAAATGGAAATGTGTTTATTTGCATATAAAGTGGGAACCGAACTCAACAATCACTCAGGACACATTTATAATGTAGGCGTGAACACACCTACTTAAAGCTGTCCATCTGTGATCCGATCGGCAAAGTTACTTTCAAAACACCCAGGTCTGAACAGACTCTAATACACCAAAAAGAACTGCCATCTGCTCACTCCAGGTTAAGCAGCCCTCCCCACTTTTGCCCCCGCCAATACAGAAGGAGTACAGAACAGCATTCAGTTACACTTATACTGCCAAGTTTAATCAAGAGCACACAGACATGAGAGTCTTTTTATTCTACAAGCTACAAAATCTTAACAAGCGTATACTGTGTAGACTTCCATTTTTTTAAACCATATCTGTATAAATATAGAATGTAATTAACAAACCGCAGAAAAACATGAGTCAGTAGTATCCAGTACAAACTAAATAAATCCAAAGGTGGTTTTAAAATCCCCAAATAAAGAGAGTTCTCATCTGTCTGTCACCAGAAACCCACCACTTTGATAAATACACAGATAAGAAGCTGAGCCAAAGCACAGCCAAACATGTGAACAAAGGCAGGGAACAAGTCCACTGACAGTTCAGTTCTGTAGCAATAGAAATTCTTAAAGTGATTCACTCTGCTACAGGCTGATATGATAATTACTTATTTAGCTCACTCTTTTATAAAGTTGGGCTGACTCAAACCCCATGACTCAAAAATCATGAGTCCCCATAATTTCTATAGCACAATAATTATATTATTTTTAATTGCAATGATTAATTTACTTAACCTCAAACATCGATAAACAAAATCCACATATAGAATCAATCAAAAGTTTGTAAAACCTTCCATTTGCCCCACTTATCGTATGTTATCAGTTCCACTTACTGTAAAGATGGACTTGGACTGTAGTCAAACTGTTTGTGGACTACAGTACATACTGTACTAATAGTCAGACCCCCAATGCTCCATGGAGCAGGTATTACTTCATCATTGCATTATTCCTATCCCAGCAGTGTCACTGAGGTGTTTAAATGAAACTACAGCAGCACTTTAGTTCCCATTAGTGATATTTCCACAATGCATCATTATCCTTTATCTCAGTATATCCTGAATATCCTCCTTCATCAACCCAACTACCTGCATGTCCTTCCTAACCACATCCATAAATCTCTATGGCTTTCCACTTCTCCTGCCCATCAGCTCCATCCTCAACATCCCTCTGCCAATATAAACTACAATTATTCCTTCTCTGCACATTTCCAAATCACCTCAGTGTTGCCTCTAAGTTTGTCTGGAAAAATCCTACTTGTATAGTTTCTCTAATAAACTTTTTAACCTTGTCCATCCCTATTATTCCCAATCGTAACATCTTCATCTCTGCCACTCCTAGCTCCCTCTCTTGGCTTAAGACCGGACCTTCCTACTGACCTGTAAACCCCCCTCCAATCACTCTGTCTGACACTGGTCTATTACAAATCACTCCTGCAACTCTACACCATCCACTTCACCCTGCTTGCACTCTCCTTATCACCTATCTGTAATTGTACACTTAACCCAATCTATTAAAATGATCAAATTAGGTCAAATTCGAAAAAGTAACTTAACATTCTTTTAAGCAAATCCATTGCTTAAGAGAATCCATAAAAAAAACAAGGGGTCATGCATTTAAACAACAAAGGCATATAGATCATAATAGAACTCAAAAACAATAGGCAAACAGTTTATCAAGTAGCCTAACTCACTGTGAAATCTGTGTTGTAATGCTCTGTACTCTCAGTAGTAAATGTGTTTCATGGATTATTGCCTGTCCTCCTAGTTATTGATTCTGGATAAAGTCATGTGGGCTTCCAAAGCGCTAGAGTCTATGAACTCAGAGCTGAATTCAGACTGTATAGTGACCCAGGCCTAAAACCAGAACATATGTGTTTACACCAGCCCTGTTTAGCTAGGTGCAATTTCTCTAAACTAATGTCTCCTCATGTCTGTGAGAACATACAACAGTCCATGTGTTTCTGATTCCCAGTTACTAAAATGCATACATACATTACCCTGCAACACAAACACATGAACATTACACTCATGCGATGAGTCTTCGACTAAGTGATGGAGAACCATATGTATAACCAATATATTTGGCAATATGCACACCCCCCTACCATGAATACGTTCTAATGTCCAGTGTACTGATCCAACTTATTTCGTTTTTTTTTTTATTAGATATTGATAAAGACATGGCTAACAAAGATTTTTCTGAAAAACTACAACGCTGTTTGCTGAAGTGTCCAAGCAATGGAGAAATTAATGAAGATGCGACATGAAGCCTGAAGGCTCT
Source organism: Corydoras maculifer (assembly GCA_019802435.1). Lineage (NCBI taxonomy): Eukaryota > Metazoa > Chordata > Actinopteri > Siluriformes > Callichthyidae > Corydoras > Corydoras maculifer. The sequence continues at coordinate 406,783 of JAFMOD010000193.1, read as the reverse complement.
ACTGAAGAGTCCAGTACCTTGGACCAAAAAATAAAATTCATTATATATATATATATATATATATATATATATATATATATATATATATATATATATATATATATAATTTTTTTTTTTTTAATGGCCTGAGAAAATAGTCATTTAAATAGATACATGTGCACACCATATCTACATTAATTCACAACCTAGCCACTCATCACCGTCTGTTAAGTCATGAATACAGAACGGGTGATAGGTCCGCGCTGCAAAAAATTAAATCTTAAAGTGAAAAATCTGTTTTTCATCATTTGATTTTTTGTTCATGTACATTTTTTCTTGATTTGTGTATTTTTTTGTTAAAGATTTTTTGCAGTGTGGTATCAGCACATTACTTCCATCCATAAACCTACATGAGCAGCAGGAATTAAAACATGTGGCAGCTGGCATTACATGAGAGATTGCTGATGGGTGGAACAGAAAAATACAAGAATAGCTAATAAATTGTCCACATACTTTTGGACACAGCCTGGCAGCGGTTTTTGAAAAAATGTTTAAGAATAAATGTGAGGGAAAAAAGTCTCTGCAAGAGACAGAAAGCCTGCAGTAATGAGAGGTAGGCATAAAGCTTATTATTTTCCATTGTATATAGTCTATACATATCAATGGTAATTGTACAGATTGTTACTGCAAGTTGCCCTGCTGATCTCACTTTATACAATGTGTTTTTGCACAACAGAACTGGACTAACTGTTTAAACTTCTCACTTAGTTTTTTTTCCTACATTTTTATATTTAGTTTTTATATTTCCATTTTGAGTTGTTTTTTTAATCTGTGCAATATCATACAGCTGCTGGTTGACCTGAATTTCTCTTTGGGATCAATGGAGAAAGTATCTATGTATGTACCTATTTATCTTATAAAGAAACTAATGTGCTGATGTGATGGGTTGTATTAGTGAGTTTAACCGGTTGGGTACAAGGTAACCAAAACCAGCCAAACTGTAAGTTTGTACACACCTTAAATGAGAAAGGGGCTTCGCTGAGATCAATTCCATCCTTGATCAGCTTGTCCCGGATCAGGATTTTCAGTTTGAGTTTTGGGTATGTCACTGGATCTGGAAGATGTCCCTGCAGTAGATTATTATTAGACAGGCCAGATCCTGGAATGTCCCAATGGATTGGAGGGACTTTGCTTTCATAGACTTTGGACACGTCTGGAAGAGGCTCTAAGGTGAAATAAAGTCCAGGAACCACCTTCTTGTCCTGCTCTTTGAGTCTCTGCACCGCTTGGAGAACTTTCAGCCTGTGGATGGGAGGAAGCACCCCGATGGCGTCCAGGTCGGCCTCGCCGATCTGCTTACACACCTCCAGGTCGTCGTAGCCGTTATCCATGAAGGACTCGACATACTGGCTGAGCTGCAGGGTTTTCAGCCACTCGTAAACGATACTAACCCCGGTGCTCATCGTTTCTCCAGCTAATCCAGCTCCTGTGTCATATTTCTCACCACAGAAACTCCATCCTCACATGCAGCTGCCTTCTAAAGACACGAGTGGAAAACAAAGTGTGCATGTTCAAATCCCGAGCAACATGTTTAGTGCAAAAGCTGTTCCTTCGCTGCTGCATTTAAAGAGGATGCAACAGCTGAGAGCACATGGACAAGTACACAAACCTAACGCGAGGCTGCACGGCGAGTTCAAACAGTGAGTTTAGATCAAGTTAGACACAAACCTGGACTTCATTCCCGCTGATCAGCCTGCTAAAAAGTATTTGATTCTTACTGCAGCGTCCGAACACGTTAAACCCCGGCGTGCTGAGCTCCGGGGGACAAACGCCAGCTGATGAATTGTCAGTAAAGCTCCATGCCTGTCTGCGCTTTTATTCCCTATGGCTGCAGGTTCAAACAGACACGAAGTGCGAGCCCCGTGTGACGTGAAGTCCCGTCTGTGTGCAACAGAAGGCGATGAGCGCAATAAGCGGCGCACTCGGTCCGATCCTCACCTCGCACCAACGCGGCGCGCGCTCCACGTTTTCAATCTGTTTGGAAAGCCGCGGATCGGGCTCATTTGTTGCTCTGCAGCGACACGCAGCGGGCACTCGAAGAAACGCGGCTAAGTCTGTAAGCAAAATACACCAACATCCATCCATCCAGGGGCGTTTGTATGGTTTTGAAACATTAAATTTGGTCATTTAGCAGACGCTTTTATCTAAAACGACTTACAAGGTGGGCGGCACGGAGGCTTAGTGGTTAGTACGTTCGCCTCTCAGCACTAGGGATTCCCGGTTCGAATTCCCATATGGGTGGAGTTTCCATGTTCTCCCCGTGTCCGTCTGGGTTTCCTCCGGGTTCTCCTGTTTCCTCCCACAGTCCAAAAACATGGAACATTCAATTCAGTTCTCCAAATTGCCCCATATAGAGTGTGTATGTGTCTGTGTGAGTGAGTGTGTGCTCAGCAATAGATTGGCGCCCTGTCCTGGGTGTATCTGCCCAGCGCCCAAGACGTTCTCTCCTGGATGGGCATGGGGAACCCCTCCGCGCGCGATCCTAATATAGGATAAAGCGGAAGAAATGGATGGATGGACTTACAAGGTGAGCAGCATCCCTGGAGAGATTAGGGTTAAGGGTCTTGCTCAAGGACCCACACTGGTAACTTCAGTGGACCTGGGATTTGAACCCCCAACCTTCAGATTGATAGCCCAACACCCAAACCACTGAGCTACCCAACAATCAGGGGCTTTAGCCCAGATCCCTTATTCCCGCTCTGTCCTCTTTAAAAATAGCCCATTCATGAGGGTATTTATCTATTTTTCAAACTGTTGTTACATTCATTGTGTTTGATCATTCATTAGTTATTTTGAATAAAATGAAATTATATATGAAACACGTCTGTCAGCAGAGAATAGCACATTCAATTCTAATAAATTATGGTTTTGGCTGAAAATGTTTGAGTCAACGAACCTGAGCTTTGGCAGAAAAGCATGAATCTGTTTTACGAGTCCGTCGCAGATGAACCAGTTTTAACAAGAGTTTGCTTTGAAATACCGTACCTTTGCGACAGTTTGTGCCTTCTGACGGTTTCCATCCATTATTTTCCGTTTTATCCTCCACTAGGGTCAT
>JAFMOD010000193.1:368003-401565 GCA_019802435.1 Corydoras maculifer | reverse complement strand
TTAGGATTGTAGAATTGATTCTGAAAACTGAAAAAGTTTCCAGGCTAAATGCTGCTAAAATGCACTCCTCAACCATTAACTTGAGTTTTTTTCCCCAATTTGTAAGTGACTGGTTAAAAGTGGCTAAATGACTAAATGTAAATGTAAAACTATATAAATGAAGGAAATCTAATAATAAAGACAATCAAGCTACTTTTAGCTGATTTACCTTCATAAAAGATTGGACACACAAATCCAGGTTAAATTTACACTATATTTATACTATATTTACGGTATAGAACATAAACAAGAGTGTAACATTAACAGTGACGACTGCTACAAAATGTGTGTCAAAATTTGTAATATAATAAATGTAGAAACAAAACTCAAAACTTGTGCATAAGCGAGCAAAATAATTTTCATATCTTAAGTAAATTTCTAAACAGTTAAAATATGAAGCAGAGTAATTTTGATGGTTGTGCTGTAAAACTCGTGAACAAAAAACTTAATATAAACTTTATTCTTAATTAAAGAACACAATGTTCAAATTGAATCTATATACTATTTTCTGTAATTATGATTAATTGTGTTCTAGTTCTCTGGAAAACTCCTAGACCGGGGCAATTTAGTATCTCCAATTTCACCTACCAGCATATCTTTGGATTGAGGGAGGAAACCAGTTTCCCAGACGAAACAACACAGACACAGAGAAGCCTGCAGACTCCACACAGAAAAGATCTTTGTTCACCTCTGCCGTGAACCCAGGACCCTTTTGCCGAGGTGGAAGCGCCAACCGCTAAGAGTTCGGTACATAATATTTCACAGGTTAACCATGAAAGCTATTAAAAATATTTTAAATAATATTTTATAGTATTAAAACCTATATGTCCAGATGAACTGGGAACTATTTAGAGTTACACTGTGATATTTGGGGCAGTTGTAAACTTTTGGTTAAGAAATCAGCTTTGCAACCTTAAGATCCCCTGTTCAAGCAAGTACTGTGGGTAAGACACCTAACCCCAAATGCTCGCTGGGTGATTTGTAGAAAGCCCACCACTCTCGTTGTGTTAATTTCATCAGTATGCATATATGTGTGCTTCACTGCACTGATGGGTTAAATGTAAATTTATCAAACTCATTTATTACTAATCTCTCTCTCTCCATTGGCTCCCTGTAGCTTCTCACATTAAGTACAAGGCACTGACTCTGGCCTACAGGACAATCTCTGGATCTGCCCTATTACTCTTACTTTTAATCTGGATTTCCAAAATACACTTTGACTTGTTTACTTTGCTTTAGTGATAAATGTCACCTGGTGATTCAAACTCATCATGGTGTTAAGCTATATTGTTCACCACTGATAAATAATGGAACCATTTTCCCAACTCTGTCCGAAAAGGCTGAGTCAGTTAGGATTTCTAAGAAACATCTTAGAACACATCTCTACCACAAGCACTTGCTTCAGAAAGAAATATCTAGAAGCTTGATTGGATAATGATCAAGTTTAAATTTACTACATTGTAGGTGTTTTTTTCCTCCTAACTACTGACTTGTGCCATTCTCTCATTTGTAAGTTGCTTTGGATTAAAAAAATGGAAATTTAATGGAAATGTTGGACAAATTCTACAAAAGCAAACTAAATAAATAGATTACTATAATTTTTAATCTTCATTACCAAGATGATTTTAACTACTTTTAAAATAAAAAATCATACATACCCTTATAATCTTTACAGTCGGCAAAATCAAACAGAGAAGTTGAACTCAAATTTCACATTCCAACAACAATTTACAGTTCTATTATAAAAGTCATAAATTCTATTATGAAAGTCATTAAACAGTAATAAATTGTAAACTAAATGCTCTGCATACTATACTGCATAATAATTCCACTAATTAAGTACAGTATTTTAATAACAAATATAAATAGAGATATAAATTATGTTACTTTTGTTTTATTCATTGGGGATTTTCCAAAAATGAAAGCTGATACAATCTGGAACCTCATTTAACTTCTTACTGCCACAGTAGGAAAACTATGACACCGTGTGGCCAACATTTAGAAAAGCATGTTTAATAACTCAAACGCACAAGAAGTCACACCAAAACAATCAGCAAAAAGTATTTGATTTACATTTATTTTCCAATCCACAGTAATGTATATCACCATTATTCCTAGATTGTAGGTGGCAGCATATTAAGACAAACATCCATGTGAAACTTTGCTTAGTAAAACTGTACAACATCTTGGCTAAAATGAGGAAAAATTGCACTCCACACACATTTCTGAGTAAGATGGCGATTGAGAAAACGGACCCACTCCCCAGAAAACAGAAGAGTATGGGCTTTAAGGAGTACGTTACTGGCTGAGTATGCTCACGGTGAATATTTCCAAATTAAAACCACATTAAACCGGTCTTTCCATGCCTGACTCGGAAACAAAAGGTGTACATGATTTGTTCTTGTCAAAAGCATTTTACTAGCAAATTTTTAGAAATGAATGGATATACCTATAGATGTTTCGAATTTGTAAACACTAAGCATCATGCTGCCTCTTTTGTGCAAGAAATGTAGGACAGTGTGTAGAAAAATGGGCATTCGGTTCAAACACATGGGGCTGCATGACTGAAGCAGCTCCTTCAACAGTTGTTATCCTTCAAACATGATGTAAATTAATAAAGAACATGTACAAGACTACCTTCAAACGTATCAGTCTCATTTCATTATTTATTTGTAAAGGTCAGAAATTAAAAGTATACTATATATATTTATATATATATATATATATATTTAGACAGAGCAATATTTTTAATTCGAAATATATAAATATTTCATTGTTAAACTGACAATGAAAACAAATCTGAGAGTGAAAGACATCACTGAAAGTTACCATGAACATCCCACCCACCATACTGGATTATCATTCATTCCTTCCGGAAAAAAAACAAATGCCAAAAAAAGCCTGTTAACCACGTTAATTACAAAAATATCAATAATATGACTTTCGTGTCATTTAAATATAAAACATATAGCGCAAAAAACCCACAATTGTTTGTACAAAAATGAACAGAATCAGTAAAATACAGTGACAGAATTCATTGTATGTTTAATGCTGAATGTTTTCTAGTATGCTAGGTATTTACACAAACCTCAGAGCAGTAGAAGGAGCTGCTCTTCGTATTTCAAGAGTGGTTACTGACACCAGTTCCTTATCCTCAGAGTGGATCGATACTTATAAGTTATTCTAGTGTCAGGCAAAAACATGGCAACCATCCCTATATCTTTTTTGTACTGAGTCAGCACTCTCAAATTTGTCTTCAAATGTCCAACTATTTACAACATTTGGCAGCAATTTTAAAAGAGAATGCAAAAGCCTTGTCCTTTATTAGTAAATAAAGAACAGCGAAAAGAACGCTTCTAAATTAATAAGTAGCAGCAAGTTCTTGCACCTCACAGATAGAGATAAAGAAAAGATCCAATACACACAACAAAACATACAAACAAATCTCAATCTAAAAAAAAAAAAAAAAAAGGTGCTATGGCGTTTTTTAAACCTTATGGGAACACACACATATTTTTGTATATATGTATGCTCACCAAAAAAATGTAGACACAAGTTAAAGACGTAGGTCGAGGTTCGCATATTTGCATGATGAGCAAAGGCAAAAGAGAGCCCCCATCTCTTCCAAATTGGGGCACGCTGACCAACAGCATGGAGTTGCTTAGTGGTACTCGGTCACTTCCACTGCAGCATACACAAACATGGCTATAGTTGATTCTCACACATGCATTTGTCCAACGTGGGGATGAAGAGATTATAATTTACACATGCCCTCCCCTCCAGAGGAGAAAAGCTGGTTATGACTGTTGAATGGAATCGGGCCTATACAGTCGTTTCTGTTCTAGATTCGGTCGAAAACAAGTTACTCTGATGGCTCTCTTTTATTCCCAGAGCAGAAGAGCTGAAGCATCTAGGAAACTGGGGGGGAGAAGCAGATTTTTTACCCCTTTCTGACCAGATAAACACTTACTGGGAATTAAACGAAACTATAACATCAGTCATCACAAGGCACAAACTGTAAGTCATGCCTTACACATTTAAAGTTTTAATCAAGTTTCTCCACATGGACAAAAAGTACACATGCTCCAGGATATAGGTCTCCAGTGTATGAGATGCAACCACTCATTAACTACAGAGATTCAGCAAGATGAGTAAACCATGCTCAGTTCGTTTATCCTATCCTATCTTTGTTAAGCAAATGGAAAACTTTTAGTGGGCTTGTGGCATCTGATCAGTGTAAACCAACATGTCCTTATTCAAAGGACTATGGAAGAAAGATCAGCACAATTCTACTTTGCTGTGCTCTGTGACTGGATATGGCAAAATGATCACATGCTATATGGTAATCACAGCACATTACCAGCCCTTTAAAGATGAAATGCATTATACTTCATCACACACTAATAGGACTGGCCTTCATTCCATGTGACTTTTAAAAACACTAAAATGCTAAAAAGTCACTAGACTTGATGTTTATTGAGGCTCAAATATTAGTAGCATCACACCAGGCAATGCAAGAGTACTACTTAGCTGTCCTGTACACTTGGCCCATTTTTAATAAAAAGAATTATCCCGATTTAGACTGTTTGTATGGCTATGGCAGTGAAACAATGAGAACACACATGGTCATGAGTTGGGCAGCATGTGCGTTAAGAGCCTTTCCCTGTACAACATAGTTTATCTTCATGACAGAAAAAGGAGCTCAACCACTTAGTTGCGACCTAAAGAAATGAGAAGTCTTTGCTGGCATTTCTTTTTCTCCCCTCTTCGTCCGTTCTTGCTTTCTGCCACTCGGCCACCTCGGGATCAGACGATCGAAGGGACATCGTGGCATTGTACAGGACAGGAAGAGCAGATCCTTTACATTCCAGAAAGAAAGAAAGAGGAAGAGGAGGAGGAGGAGTGGGGAGAGACTCACAGCCTCTGACTCTTAACATGGTCATCAGAGCTGATACCACTTCTTATCCTTATACTTCAACATCACCTGAGAGAAAAGGGGAGAAAGAAATTGAAGAAATTGTGATTATTAAATACTGCTTTTAAAACATTACAATAAAGCAATAATGCACACACACACATATACTGTATATATATATCCCCATCTAGGTGGAGTTTCCATGTTCTCCCTGTGTCCGCGTGGGTTTCCTCAGAGTTCTCTGGTTTCCACCCACAGTCCAAAAACATGGATGAAGTTTATTGAGGGGGGGGGGGGGGGGGGGGGGGGGGGGGGGGGGGGGGGGGGGGGGGGGGGGGGGGGGGGGGGGGGGGGGGGGGGGGGGGGGGGGGGGGGGGGGGGGGGGTATATATATATATATATATATATATATATATATATATATATATATATATATATATATATATATACACACACATACACACGTATACATATACACACACACCCTAGATAAAAAAATGTTTGACTGTAGAGTTTGTTGTCTTTATTAAATAATGAATAGGCTACACTACAGCTGCACAGTACGCATTGGACTTTACATTCTTAAAACAATTTATCTCATTGCACTCTATTTTACTCTTTTTATAGAGTAACTGTTCAATTTATAGTGCAATGATTACAATCGTTATAGTGTGATAGACATAATAATTTATCAACAATAATTTATTGTTGATTTATTACAAACTTATTAGATGTAAAACATTGAGTATTGAATCATATCTAATCTCATCTTATCATATTGTGGGGAATTCTTAAGAATCCAAAAAATCGAAAAGTTTGCTTCAAATATTTTTTAATCGATATAGAATTGTTATGATGGCTCTGATTTGCACACTTAATATATGGAGAAAACCTTTGGGACACATTTTAATCCAATCGCCTCAGATTTAGATATTTAAAATCAAGGACAGTCATATTTTGGAGCTGTGCCATCATGCCATTTTCTGCTGCAGCATGACTGTGCTCTAGTGCATAAATAAAGAGGTATAAAGGCATGGTTGCATATGCCAGCGTGATGCCGGTACCAGCTCTCATTGTCCTGTTTACATAACCATGTTCTCACTGCAAAATGTTTCTCATCAGCTTTAACACGTGTCCCATGAAGAACAAATTTAAAAGGCCCAAAGAGATGGAGCGTCTTTACTGTGATATTGTCACGTGGGCAGTTTACTCACGTCATGAGCATGCTTTGAAAAGGAATCAGCGCTGGCCATCATTGCCGCTGTCCTTTCCTCCAGCTCACTGAGCTTCTGTCCTCGCTCATCTAAAGCGATCCGGGCACGCGCTAGCTCCCCCACCACGCCTGACGCTGCCCCCTTCATGCCCTCCATAGTGCCTGGCCCAGGAATGTGCTGTGCAAGGCTGCGCGAAGCCTTTCCTGCTGTGAGCTCGCCAACTGTGAATGCAAAATCAAGGACAAACAAGGATAATGATGACCATGTAGAAACATTTTTGGACGCGCTGCAGGCAAGTACTAAAGTGTTTGTAAACCGTGAATTTTAACAGCATCAAAAAACCAGGTGATACTTACAGAGATCCTCTCTATCCAAAGATTGGGCTCCGCCTCCAAACAGACCCTTAAAGAAACCTCTGTTAGGTGCCTCTGGAGTCTCTACTGGAGTGAACAGCTCTCCCAGCATCTCCTGTAAAAACATTATTATTATTAGGCATGGTGGCTTAGTGGTTAGCACGTTCGCCTCTCAGCACTAGGGATTCCCGGTTTGAATCCCTCCCTATCTAGGTGGAGTTTCCATGTTCTCCCCGTGTCTGCGTGGATTACCTCCGGGTTCTCCGGTTTCCTCCCACAGTCCAAAAACATGGATTAAAGAAATTGAGTTCTCCAAATTGCCCCATATAGAGTGTGTATGTGTGCGTGTCTGTGTGAGTGAGTGTGTGCCCAGCGATAGATTGGCGCCCTGTCCTGGGTGTATCTGCCCAGCGCCCGAAACATTCTCCCTTGGATGGGGATGGGATGGGCTTCTGCCAAATTTCTTTCAAACTTCTGCCAAACTGCTTTCTGGAAAGCGTGAATTATTAGATTAAATCAAAAGCTGTTATTTTATTAATACATGCTTATTGGTCTGTTTCACCATATGCAATACTTGATTAAACTTCCCATTCAACTCCAGTCCAGAGCTGCCATGTGATGTTAGTCACACAACCACACTCCATCTGATGTTCTGTCACTTAAATAATATCAGACCTGAATCAATTACAATCTGCATGGTCCGACATTCACATCATGCCTTATTAAGTATCCTGTAATTGCATTTTAACTGGTCGGCTACACCAATCAGTATATAAGCATATTATAGATAGACATTTTGATCATTTATTGTCGGAGTGACCTGTATTAGTTGAGCGAGTAGAGTGACTCCAGTTAATGTATATGTTACATGTATACAAAAAGAAACTGCAGTCTGAAACTGTACACCAGGATGATGTTAATAATGGACAGTCTATTGCAGGTTGTTAACCTGAGATCATAATAAAATGAACTTAGGCATAAAGTATGCATTAACAATTATTTTGGTTTTTGTAATCTGGCAGTCTGGAGATGCAGTGGTTAATGCTCGCCTCACATTAAAAGGTCCAGATTTTGTTTCCTGGGTAACATAGAAAAGCTTCTTATGTGTGGAGTTTGTGTTTTCCCCGAGTTTCTGTCGTTTTGCTTGGGTTTTTAGCCACAGTCCCAAGTTTGTACTACCACAGCGGTAATACGAACTCCCTCTAATGTAAATGTGTAAGTTAACATGTTTGTCTGTGCTTCTACCCTGTGATGGGCTGGTAACCTGTCCAGGGATTCTGTCCAGAGTGACAATCTCTTTTATATTTGAGGTTGGACAAGCAGATATTTTCAGACATTAATAATGTTAAATTGTTTTTTAGTTCACCTGTGATTTAATAAGTTGTTAAATTACATCAATTACAGAAATAGATCCAGCTTTTTACTGACTGCTGTTTGTTTGTTTGTGTTTACTGCCATATCAGCAGCATATTGGCTATATTATGGCATTGATAAGTATTGTGGCCGAGTATCACAGACTTAAATCACTGTCTTTATTATAATTGCTTCCAAGAAGCGAAGTATTTTAGTTGGTAGGATCCTTTCAAACATATTTTCAACCATATAAATGGTTATTTCTGCTGGTTGAAATTCCAGGCATTCTACTAAGATGTGCTTTATTGTTTGAGGAGTTGTACAGTATTGGCAGTCTGGAGCCTTCTCCCAACCAGAAGGTGACGGTGGGTGAGGGCAGTATGACCAATTCTGCACCCAGTCAGGATTGTCTGATCTCGTCTGCTATGGACGTCTGTATTGCGTTTAATTTTGATGATGGGGGATGTTTCATAGTTTATTTTGTGTGTTGTTAGGCCATTCATCTTGCCATTTTTGTCTACAGTGCACTTCTAACTAGACTAGGTATCAGTAATAAAAATATATGTCGAGGTGAGTTCCTGGTTTCTTGCCTCCTTTGCTAAAATTTCAGTTCTCTCATTGCCCTTGTTGCCACTATGACAAGGAACCCAGCAATAGAAAATAGAGAATCCTCGGCTGTAGAGTTCTCTGTCTGTGGTTAGCAGTTTGCAGATAACTGGGTGGTCCATATTCAAAGATTCCAGAGCTTGTATGAGGACTTTGAGTCTGTACAGATCACTTATTTTTTGTAGGAGCCAGTAGATATGAAACTGGCAGCCAGGAGGAGGGCATAAGCCTCTGCTGTGTATATTGTAGCATTAAGTGGGAGGCGGATGCTGTTGCTGTGGTCAATGGTGATAAAAGCAGCACCTACATGAGCCTCTGTTTTTGATCCATCTGTGAATATAAACCTGTGTTTCGGGAAACTGAGCCTTTTCCAGCTGAATAACATTTTACCTACTTAGTCATTTATCAGTGCAGTATCTTAGGCTCTCTAATTATATATAACTATATAATAAAATCCTGTATTAAAGATGATTGAATGTTATGGTAGTTGGAATTTCTAAGTCTGTTTAAGAGTGTTGCTCAGGATTTCAGCAGTGGTGGTTGAGCATCGCTGTGACTGAACCCATAACATTTTTGGTTTATAATCTAGTAATCTAAACACGGCACATTACATTGTGTATGTATATAAAGATAACTGTTTTTGTTATTTAAATCTACAATTATTCCTACAAATAATATTATTTAAGGGTGTGGGAGCTCATTGATTAGGGTGTTGGGCTATCAATCTGAAGATTGTGGGTTCAAATCATAGGTCCACTAAAATTACCAATGTGGGTCCTTGAGCAAAGTCTATAACTCTCACTTTGTGAATATATATTTATATTTCAGTTTTGATAATTCTACAGTGTAGCTGGTTTTCTTCATAACTACTGCCTTGTGTTCTCATTTGTAAGTCGCTTTGGATAAAAGCGTCTGCTAAATGACTAAATGTAAATGTAAGAAGAATTTAACAATTACACTTACATAGTTAATAAGAAGAATGATAAACCCTCAAAATACATACATTGATTTTATGTAAATACATTTTTAATAATTGTGTTTTTGTTCATTATATGTAAATAGCAGTTTATGTGACTTTATTTGTTTTATATTTGTTTTGTATTGAAATGTAAGGTCAAGAAAGTCGGGATTTTTAGCAGAAAATGTAACTTGCATAGATGATGTTATGTCGAATAATAATACCAGCATTTTACAAAACAGCTACAATTGTGTGCATTGTGCAGAGATGTCTAACCTGTAAGTTGTCACAGGTTTCCTGACTGTAAGTGATTCTCTGGATCTCAGTAGGGGAGGTGAGATAGAGAGCCTGACCACAGTTAGAGAAGCAAAAGGTTCTGGCAATCCTCATGTCTGTCAGGGGAAGGTAGTTCACATCTAACAGCGGCCGCAGACTAGGCAGACTGGAAAAGAGAGAAGAGGTTACATAGTCCAATAGGAAGCCTACTTGTATAAAGTATGTAATTTATTCAGATTGAGACGATAGCAAGGTTTTAAATCCTGCATACCTCAGGGTCATAATGTGTCCATTGGCACAGAAGCAGGCTATGCAGATGCCAGCAGGCATGATCACAACGTCGGCTCTTAGTACATACGAGGTCTCTGTGATGTTGTGTTCAAATACTGTGTTCTGCGAAGGCAGGACCACCACTTTAGCCTGCTTCTCTGAGCAGACCACAGCATAGTGACTGTCCTGGTTCTCCTGAGAGGAAGATGGCGAGGCAGGCCGGCGCCGTCTGGTCTTCTCTCTTTCTTCTTCTGGAGCATTTGGGTCGTACCAGCACTCAGATGCAGGAGGCTGAAGAGAGCCTGTGGAGTCCATCAATGCCATGCGCAGGATGCCTCCTTTTAGCCGAACAAGTAAGCCTACAGGAAAACCCAGACATGTTAGTCATATGTCCAAGCAAATTGCATGCAAGCCACCTGACATCTTATTCCAAAACAAAGCATTTACATGGAACACAATTGGAACAACCCGTTTTATTTATAGACAAACAAAAACCTTATGGCTTAATAAGGGGCAACGACTGGGGCCTAAAGGTAACATACTCTGAAAAAATAAATAAAAATATTTTGTATTTGCAGGGGGTGGCATGGTGGATTAGTGGTTAGCACGTTTGCCTTGCAGTGCTGGGAATCCAGGTTCGAAACCCAATGTGGGTGGAGTTTCCATATTCTCTCTATGTCTGCATAGGTTTCCTCCGCGTTTTCCGGTTTTCTCCAGAAAACATGGATTCAAGGTAAACTGACTCCAATCATACAAAATAGGGTTCTTTTAAGTCCATCCAGCCATCAATTATCTTCCGCTTTATCCTCTATTAGGGTCACGGTGGGGTTCCCCATGCCCAGTCAGGGGAGAACGTCTTGGGCGCTGGGCAGATACACCCAGGACAGGGCGCAAATCTATCACTGGGCACACACTCACTTACACAGACACACTCTATATGGGGAAATTTGGAGAATTCAATTGACCTTGATTCATGTTTTTGGACTGTGGGAAGAAACCGGAGAACCTGGAGAAAACCCATGCAGACACGGGGAGATTTTTTTAAATAAATATCTTTACAAGATACTAACAAGAGCTTACAAGAGCTTTGGAATACATTTTTTCACTGTATGCATTATGTTATGTCTACTTTTTTCAAAGAGGGAATGAGTCCAATTTAGTGGATATGTGTTGGAGGGCTCACAATGTGTACTGTCCTCTACCCTAATTAAAGAGACATGTAGTATGTCTGATATGACATCTATATCTAGGTAAGTTGTCATATTATTCTCAATTTTTTAAATCAATTTTTCTCAGTATGACTGTGTGCCACTTGTTTATGACACGAGTTTAAATATGGTTTTGTGTATATAGGTCTTGGTGGTTAAAAAAAAATAAAAAATCAATAACGTTAAATATGGTTGTGTCCTTCATTTAATGTTTTATGTTTTCAAAGTTCTCTGTACTGGCTAATCTACATTTTATTTCTGATTTGATCACTATGAGGATCATAGGATTCTTCAATATTTAACCTTTTTACAATATTCACATTTTCGGACTTTGGGATTTTTATTAGCGGTTAGTTATAATCATCTAAATTAAAAGAAAGAAACATTTACAATATTAGTCTGTCTGTAATGAATGAATATACTGTAATATAAAAGTTTCACTCTTTGAATGGAATTACTGAAATAAATCAACTTTATGATATTTTAATTTTATGACCAGCACCTGCATATCATATTTTTTGGGGGATATGAGCTGGAGTACCTGACTTCCTACTGTAGGCAGGATTCTTGCCGTTGCACCATTTTTGCATAACTTGTGGCCAGCAGCAGTGTGTGCCCCAGCTGTGAACACTGAACTGTATTTTGGGAGTAATGCTTCTTCTCTCTGATTGTTACCATGGTTGCTGATACTTGTTTTGTCTTATTTGGCACAAGTAGGTGAATACTCAATGCAGAAAAAGTCCATGATCATAATTAGCTCTTTAATTTTTCAAGGTAGTATGGCACTAAACTATATGCATGTTGCAGATCCACAATAATTTCCTGTATAATTTACCCAAGATGTTTGGCTATGGGGCATGTGCAGCATTATAATGATTAACTTTAAATTTAATGGCATATGTCCAGTCTCAGTTGTCTGTGATCTAGGAAAGGTTCTTTGGCTTTTGTATACAGGATTTGATTGGGGGAGGTGCAAAAGTCTTCCAGTGCCAGTCTAGTGTATTTTTATAGATAGAGAAAGAGATTGCACCTGTGCTACATGCAAGAGCAAAAGCACAGGATTTTGTGTACAGGTTCCATATAGTGCTTAGGTACTTCATCATTTTGGTGTTTTGACCTGCTGGAAAGAAATATGTTACCTATAAATCTGAGTCAGAAACTTTTTCTTACCAGCAAAGTTGAAGCCTGCAGTTGTGGGCACATTAAAGGAAATACTCAGAACTGAGCCTAGAGAGGTGCCAATCCAAAGGCTGGGCAATACCACAGCATCATTCTTCCTTGACAAAGAGTCACAGAAGTGCAAAGAGGAGATGACCTCGCGGGACTCTTTGTCAATACTGGCGACGCTGGAGCTGCGCGAGCGACTAAAAGAGTTGTCCTTGGCATCTGTTGGAGCGGGTGGCAAATAAAGAAAAAACACCGTAAGAAAGGAAAGGGAAATAGAAGTACTTCAAATAATGTCTGAAGTATTTATATCAACAGCAGACAGCGATATGGCCTATTGCTTTGTACACAGAATAATGCATAGTCATGAATCTGAATGCAAAATCCTTAGTTAGTTATAGCAATTGACATGCGAGAGGGAAGCAAAATATATATTCAGTTAATACAAACGTGTAGCTGATTTCATGTTACCCCACACCATATACATGAGCAACATTAGTACACATTTCAGTAGAATAATACAGCGTCGCATCATAGGTTAAAGGGTTATCTGACACCAATGACATACTGACATTTAGTATAAAAACATACAGTTAGCTGTAGACACATTTTCTAGACCCACAGTTATAGAACATGTTTATACCAGGTAGTTGTATGTGTCCTAAATTGTGGTCTTTAATCATATGAGCAATAAATGAAGGTTTACTTTCTACTTCATTTAAGAATTTAACATGATTGACTAAAACAACAATATACAGTAATGAGTAAAACAGGACCACTAGCCTTATTTATTAATATTACTCCACATTAAAGACAAAGGAATTACAAAGGAATATTTGTAAAAAAAATTATAAAATAAAAAGGAATAGAAATCCCAATGTTGATGTGCCACCTCTATAAACCACTATCTACCTCTGTCCATCATATAACTTCTGATGTAACCCTGATGTTCATGAGTTTTCATGAGCATCAAGCTATGATTTTTAATAAGATATAGATATTTAGATACATCTGTGGATGCGTGGGACACATCATCAGTGATGTTTCCTGAGATCCTTGGGTGTTCTCAACATCAGACACCCTCCTTCAGGCAACTCAACCACAACTTGTGTCCCAGCAGCTTTGGTCCACGCTTTTGATTCAAATCCACCTAGAGGCTCTCTCTCTGAAGCTTCTGTAGTGAACTTCATGGCTTTCCTCTTAGCCGCTCCAGTATAGGTATAATACAAGATATAATTGTTGCAACCCAGAATTCTCAAGAGTTGCAAACCTGTCACACCTCATTTAATCGTCTAGTGTGAAGCAAAGAAGGATTATTAAAATAAGGTTTTTAAATAAATTCAAACTATTATCAAATATAAATTAGAAAAATTCTGTAAACCTCAAATACAAAGCTTTTTTTTTACACTTTGTCAGAAAGGTTTGAGTATCAATGGGTTATCAAAGAACCTTGTTTAAAATTTTAATGTCTACAACAGAGGACTAAGGACAATAAACATAAACAAGTAAAGAGTTTAGAACAGCCAATTCATCTTAAATCTATGTTTTTGGACTGTGGGAGGAAACCAGAGAACCTGAAGAAAACCCACACAGACACAGGGAGAACATGGATACTCCACCCAGATTGGGATTTGAACCTGGATCTTTAGTGATGAGTATTGAACGTGCTAACCACTAAGCCACCGTGCCGCCCCACATTATTCCATTTATGCAAATTATTCTCAAACATTAAACGTCACCAACATTTTCAAGTATATAAAGAAAATCTCGGAAAACTGAATCAAAATATCGGTTAACCTTCACTACTAATCCCAAGTTAGTAAGCATTGTATTAAAACCATCACAGTAGAGCCCGGGAATAGGAAAAAAAAGTTAGTACAGCCAGTCGACTTGGATCACCCTCTGAAAGACCAGATCAGGGCCACTCACTGGACATGAGATCAAAAAGAGTCCTGTGAAGAGATGTTGCTTTTCTTCTGAAATATGGGCTCTTGTCATCACACAGGCACTTCTTACAAGGGGAAGAGCACTGCCGGCATACGGACTCATTCGCACATACTGTACAGAATCAAAGTAGGGACACTGACAAACAAATAACCACTAGGTCACTCACCGTGTTTTATCTCTTCGGTAAACATTATTACAATTTAGAAGTAAATTTATTTCTTACATTGCATTGACACATTTAATCACAGCAAAAATTTCAGGCTTACCATCTTGTTTCTGATCAGCAGTCAAGCTAAATTTCCATGACATCTTTGCTGGAAGAAAACAAATGATAATTTTCAACAAAAGAAGAAAAAGAAAGTAATCCCTGGTCAGACTGAGATATCATCAGTTAACCTGGCTGACTTATGTTGTCTGATTAATTAGCCGATATTCGGTTAGAAAAACGAGACACCCTTGGTGCTGTCCTTGAGAAGAACAAAATGTGATTGAAAGGGAAAAGAACAAATCATGTCGCAGATCTAGCAAGGTCTAGCAAAAACTTGGATAGAATAGAATTTATTATAGATTTGGTCACGCTTGGTAAACGGATCATGCACGATCAGATTAGTTAAAAGTGAAGACCGTGGAACATCAGATGTGTCATTAGACTGTGAGAAAAATCCGATGAATCGCTGATTTGTTGCAAATATTTAAAGACAGAAGTTGTAATCAGTGGTTATACAGTACAGTGAACCAAATGTCACCCTTGAGCTGCTTCACCCCCCTGTGCCTGAAATGTTAAACAGGGTTATTTGCTGAAAAAACAGCAAGCAGAAAATCAGGAAAAAGAAATCGTTAGTAAAGCATCAGTGCTCTTTTACCGACTTATCAACGAGGAAATGAACAACAGAGGAGCTATTGGATTTTTCAGTCTGAATTACTTTTTAGCAGGAAGACTTTTATTACAGACGGCAAAACCATCATGCAAATACTAATAATCCTGCCATCTCTTATTACAATAGCATTGTTTACAAGATAACTGACTAATTAAAAAAGGTATTCTGTAGCACAAATGCCATTTTGAGGAGTTGCTCAGAGTTAAATCCCAGTTCAATAATGGAAAGAAAGTTATAACAAAGCAAAAAAAAAAAACCTCATACAGTACCAAAGTCATTGGCAACACTCTTTGAAATCAGTCTGCTTTTCGACTTCACTGTGAAATGTTTTACAAAACAGTAAGAGTCAGTAAAGTGGATGTACACAATCACAAGAAAAAAATTCAACATGAAAGTTATTTATCAAGTGCAAATAGTAACACCATACCCCTCGTAAGGAAATTTTGTTTGCTGTCGTCATCACATTGGGAGGATGAGTCAGAGCCTATATAGTGACATACAATTCATTATCATGTACTAATGTCTGGTCATGCTGTCCATCATTCTATCCCTCCATAAACAGCTGAACAACCCAAATTCATTACCTGATGTAGGCGATTTGCAGCGGTCTTCTGAGGATACAAACCCATCATGGCCATCACAGAGACCTAACGAAAACAAAGGTGCTACAGTTTGTAATATGGTACAAAGATAAACACTTAAATAAAACCATAAGGTAACTTAACAAGAAAGAAAGCCACCACAACGTGATAGCATAAAGAGAGGAAAACAGAGAGGCTGGATGATGATGATGACTTACTGAGATAAGAAGAGCGCAGTTTTTTCACAGATTCAGTATAAAAGCTAGAAAGGCCGGACATGCAAGATTTCCTATGTAGATGTTCTTAACAGAACCACAGAGAAAATGAATGCAAAAGATGAGAAAAAGCAACTACAGGAAACCATAAGAACAGTTCAGAATGCCCTGGAAAACCCACAGCCAACAGTCTTTACTCAAAATTTTGCAACCCACAGTACATTCTATACTCATTCAATCAAAGTGACAGAGTGAGTAAAACACTAGAGGTAAGGCTCTATTAATACTAGAAGTGACACATGAATTTTAGGATTGCATACACCGCTGTTTTCCCCTTCCTGGCTTTAAGTAGGAGTTCAAAACAACTTTAAAATTCACCTGTGAATGAAGGAATTTTCAAGACGGCAAAAAAATGGATGTATGGTGCAATCAGATGGCAACCTTAAATATTAGGCAGATGAATTTAAAAACTATGGTAGAGAAATCATGTAGACAGAACAGGGCACTAAAACAGAGATTTTTGAGAAACTAAAAACATCTAGGGTGGCACAGTGGATTAGCGTGTGCCCAGTGATAGATTGGCACCCTGTCCTGGGTGTATTTGCCCAGCGCCCAAAACGTTCCCCCTGTATGAGCATGGGGAACCCCCCCGTGACCCTAGTAGAGGATAAAGCGGAAGATGATGGATGGATGGATAAAATCATCTACGGTTTGAAATAAATGCAAAAAATTTTAATTCTAATTTTAATGTCTAATTGGAAGGTCTTAAAATTAGGTAAATACAACCTCAGATTAACAATAATACATGACTATTTACACAAATGTCATTATTTAACAAGAGCTTGATCAAAATGAAGATACATTTAATGAAAAATAAGAATAGTCTTATTAATTCAATAAAAATTAAAAGTAGCAATCGGAAAATGCTAAATTATATGAAATTGATTAATAGAATCTCTATGAAAGCTGCCACTTTCGCAGTTTGCTGGTCTGGAGCATTCAGCAGTGTTTTACTACAATGTCACTGAGGCAAGACATCAGCTATAATTTTAGAAAAATGATAATTGCTGCTCATTAGTCTGGAACGTGTCACAAGGCTTTTTCTAAACAATTTAACATCCATACTTCTTCATTAAGAAACACTTTTTACAACTGAAAAATAGCTGATAATCCTTCTACAAGTCACCGCAAGGTCAGATAACACAATGCTAAGAGGAAGTTCATAACCAGAGAGCTACATCTTAGACCTGAGAGGCCTCAGTATGTATGGCTTGTTTAAAAGGATTGCTAAAAAACTTTTGAAATAAACACGACAGCACGGCTCAAATTTTAAAACTTGCTTCTAAACAAACCACACGACCTCAACAATGCACAAATGAGACCAAAGTGGAAATGTTTGAAGATAATGCACAATGTCTAAAACCCCAAAAAACACCACACATTAAATCCAAACAAACACCTCATACCAGCTGTCAAGTACGATGAGAAAGGGGTGATTATTTGCGATTGTTTTGCAGTCACATATCTTTGTTGTTATTGATTTCCCCATAAACTCTTAAAGAATTCTAGAGTCAAATATAAGGCTGACCATCATACAGCCAAAGCTTGGGTAATACTGGGTTATGCAACAGGACAGTCTTAAATCCACATTTACACTACAACAGTAAAGGTGAAAAGGAAAACGACAAGGTTGTTTATAGAAAGCTAAATAATTTTGCAATGTTGAAAAGTCCGGAGCTCAACCCAACTAAACTGCTGTGCAGAAATAAATGCCCACATGGCAACAAACCGAAGCAATGCTGTAAAGATGAGTGGGTCAAAATTCCTTCAGAATGATGTGAGAGACCCATCATATGGAAAACAATTACTATGAATGGTTGCAGGAAAATATGATCCTAGTAATTCATTTAAGGTTGTATTTAATTAAGTTTAAGACCTCAGGAGCAGATTTTTCTTTTGTACTACGTACATGCTTTCTCTCTCCTTTCTAATATCTTGATGCAATATTTTTGTTCTTATTTGCCCCCATCTTAATCTTTTCTAAACAGCTGCAGCGGTTTTTGAATTTGATTCATATTTAACACCAAAACAAGGCATTTTTTGTAATTTTGTCTATTAAACAGGTTCAAGTAAATTAACAAAATAAATACTTTAGTTATTAATATATTTTTAGTAAGGGCAGAAGCATTTTGTTTAGTTTCTGTAGCCTTAGGAAAGTATGGTGCACTGGGGATTCCAAATACATTATTTACCAAGCAATATATGTACTCGGGGTATACGGTGGCTTAGTGGTTAGCACGTTCGTCTCTCAGCGCTAGGGATTCCCGGTTCGAATCCCAATCTGGGTGGAGTTTCCATGTTCTCCCCGTGTCCGCGTGGGTTTCCTCTGGGTTCTCCGGTTTCCTCCCACAGTCCAAAAACATGGATCAAGTTAATTGAATTCTCCAAATTGCCCCATATTAAGTGTGTATGTGTGCGTGTCTGTGTGACTGTGTGCCCAGCGATAGATTGGTGCCCTGTCCTGGGTGTATCTGCCCAGCGCCCGGAATGTTCTCCCCTGGATGGGCATGGGGAACCCCCCACGACCCTAATAGAGGATAAAGCGGAAGATAATGGATGGATATCTGTACTCTTCTCGTCACTTACAATTAATTAAATAATTTCAATCCTGTTCTCAACTGTCCTTAGACCACATTTTAAATAGGAACAGACCATTCAATCATGTCCTCAGGTCACAAGTTACAGGTCTAATGATTAAAAAATAGGATGTGATCTTTAATATGTTATTTTTTATAAATGTACAAGTTAAGGAAATTAAACGTAATCCATTGTGCCAAATTCTGTTAGCCTGAGAAATAGACAGAAATATTGCTGTGACTTTCCAGGGCTTTAAATACAGAATGCAAAGCAAAAATCATAAGAATAAAAGTAATGACAAACAATACAAGACAACATCCAAAACATAAAGTAAGGAAATGGAACCACTGTTCACATTACAAGCCTGTAAGAATTCAAATCGGTTACAGATGGAGTTTTGTAAATACAGAATTTTAATATAGATTTATTTAAATGTGCTCTTAGGTCAGATATGTATTCGGCTGATGGCTATGAACGTAAAAAAGATTTATATTAGATTAATTTCGATCTCCTGGCTATACAGTTGGGGTCAACATAAATATTTAAAGATCATCATGTAAAACCATGAAATGAAGTGCTTAGAGTTTAATTAAAAAAATCAGATTAACCTCCTGCTGTTTTGTCAGTGTTCAAATGTCTATGATAATCCTATGAATGGTGGCTTTGGAGCCAGTTGTACTTCATATTCCCTGTGTTCAATAGGAAAGAGAAGACCCATAAATACCCAGAAACGCTATTATTACCAAATGTTCAATGGGCAGATTTAAATCCCACTACAACTATTTGGTAATGCATACCGGCACCATATTTATAGACGAAAATATAAAGCCTATGAAGAGAAGTTCGTGGTACCTACAGAGAAGCTACACATGGTGGAGGATCTATTATGTTGTGGGACTGCTTTCCTGCCTCTGGCACTGGGGATTATCAGAGCATTTAAAGAGCAAAAATGTGCTCCCTGGGCATGAAGGGTCAGGTTGGGTAAACAACCTGGTCCTACAGCAGAATAATGACTCAAAGCATGCAGGTAAAAGTACACAAGAGTAGTTAGGAGGGAAGAGATGAACTTATTCCAGTTGAGAGAAATAAAATTTGCTATTGGAAGAGGAACCCTTCAAACTTTTAAAGGTTCAGAGAATTGTATTGGAAGAGTGAAACAAACCATCAGCACATCATCGTTTTGCCAGAGGTTGTGCAATGAATTTGTGTTTAAAAATGACTAAATGCTTGTTCACAGGATACCATTTGCTATCCTGTATTTGGACAAGATGCAAAACCGGTACACATTCATTCCTTTCTAAAGATGTTGGGTGATTTTATACTCAATAAATCACGGTACCAATAATATTGACCAAAACTGTATGCCTGAGCTAGGGGCTGCTGGATTGCAACAGCAGTGACAAGACTCAGTAAAAGTTGACTTGATATCAAGGGAAATTATTAAGATCTGAAAGATCTTGCAAATTGCAAATTGCAATTTTAAAATGAATGCTGTTTAAACTAGCTTTTCCACTGTGAGAGTTTTAATGCTGTGATGAAGTTTTTTTGTATGGTCACTAACACAAAAAAGCTAAATGTAAGCATTT
Organism: Corydoras maculifer; assembly: GCA_019802435.1. Classification (NCBI taxonomy): domain Eukaryota; kingdom Metazoa; phylum Chordata; class Actinopteri; order Siluriformes; family Callichthyidae; genus Corydoras; species Corydoras maculifer. The sequence continues at coordinate 381,365 of JAFMOD010000193.1, read as the reverse complement.
ATGCCAATTCAAATGGCAGTGACAGCCCAATTTAAGACAGATATCGGCCATTTGAAGCTCTAAATAAAATGAACATTAAGGCTTGCAGTGTAAACATGAGCAAAATGACCTCCTATAATTACAGAGCAAGACTAAGCTGCATTTCCTACATTAGCAATTCCTGCATGCTTCCTGAACATCATGATTCTGTACTTACCTCCAGAGGGCTGTCTGGCTTTTCTGGGTGAGCGTGGCTGTCTTTGGTGAGGATCTGCGGAACCATACAGCTCTGCCATGCTCACATTAAGAAGAAGAGATTTCTGAAGGTAGTCCACTACTGCTAGTCCGTTTCCATTTCCGAAAGCCACTCTGTAAAAGTTGAAAGGAATAACGAAATCAGAAAGCATTGCTACAATACAAAACTAAACACATACATACATTCATATATATATATATATATATATATATATATATATATATATATATATATATATATATATATATATATATATATATATATATATACACATATATACACATACATATACACACACATATACATATACATATACATACACACACACATATATATGCACACATACACACACACATCTGAAATCTGAGTGTTGCACCAGTCACACCTTCAGTTAAGAGACTGCATGGCATGAGATTCTCTAAGACCGTCCCTCAGTAAACCATTAATCTGGATTTTGAGATCCCACAGATATTTAGGTCAGGTGACAGATGATAAAGATAAAACCTCGATTCTGTGGACAGTTAATTATTTTTGTGTTGATTTAGTGGTGAATTTGGGATCTATATTCGGTTGGGACATCCAGCCATGCCCCAGTTTGAGCTTCCTGACTAAGGCAGTCGTGTTTTGATTTAATGTCTGCTGGCACTTAATACAGTTCATGAAACAATGTATCTGAACAAGCTGTCCAGACCACTTGGAAGAAAAAAGCAGCAAGTCTTTGCACCAAACCCACCTGTGGTGTTCTATTTTGGTCTTATCTGAGCACAGGACATGAGGTGCTTTTGTACCAGACATACTTTTTAATATAGTTTTCAGAAACATTGGATAAAGTAGTTGTTGTTTGTTTAGTGGGTTACACTGCAGGAACTGGGGACTACTAGTTCTTAGACCCCTCATTCGAGAGAAGTTTTTAGTGCTCACTAAAGGGTAGTTATTTTTTGAGTGATGTCAGTGATATTATAACCAGTTAAGATTCAGACATATACCACCATACACAGCTGCTATTATTACCCCTATAAAGCTATATAAATAATAGCATGATGTTGAAATAGATCAAATAAACATAGACAGACAGTGACAGTAAAATCCTGGCTTAACATAGAAGCCTACAGCCTACATAGAAGGAAAAACAAAGTACAGGCTTAACTGAGCCTACCAAAAAGAAAACACAAGTTATTTCCTTGCTAAGTTAAACATGTACCACAAAGCAAAATGATACCAAGAATTTATAGGACTACAATATCACTTCCCACTGGTCGTGCAAATGCAAACCCTTTGAAAAGCCACTTTTCAGATTTTTTTTTTTGTGCCCATATCATTTTAAATAATTTAACAGTTTGGGTAACGCATGGCATTGTAGGCATTCTTCATTTCCAGCATAGAATTACTTCTTGCAATTACCAGATACACGGCCTGGCCAAAAAAAAAAGGTTACATACTTACACACTCTTACATATAGTTCAACCACTTTTAGCTTTAATCATGGCACACATTTGCTATCATGTCATATCCACAAGCTTCTGCGGTGTCACATCATTTAATTTGTCCAGGGTTGCATTATTTTTCACCCAAAGATCTTGATGAAAATTTGCACAACAGCAGAAAGTCTTCTCCAGCACATCCCAAAGATTCTCAATGGGGTTCAAGTCTGAACTCAGTGCTGGCCAATACATGTGTCAAAATGATGTCTCATGCTCCCAAAACCACTCTTTCTAACCTGGTAGTTCAGTACATTCAGGTCGCCAGATGACCTCATTCCTTGGGCATATAATGTTGCTGTACCTAGACCTGACCGACTGCAGCGACACCAGAGCGGAGTAAAAATCACGTGGAGCTCTTTTGGGCCAGTAAGTGTATGTATCTAATATCTAAAATCTGTGATATATATTATATTGTAATACAATTTTGTTTTGTTTTTCTGGGTATAATGTGACGAAAGTTAAGAATTCTGACTGAGCATGATTTTTGCACTTTATTAAACATGTTGGCATCATGTGTAGCTTACAGGCCATAAGCAGAGTTGACCGCCAGACTTGTGATCTGCTGTGGTGGTTCACCGCTGACCCACACCAACTGAATGACCAGTTCTACCTGGTAACCTGGAGACTGTTTGAGTGGAGAGCTTCTAACCCTGAAACACAAGGATGACGCCACATGCTAACCACACAACGCAAAGCAAAACTGCCTTAGACATTAATATATAACCTTCGGATATATTTAACTTTGCCTCAACATATTTCATAAGCAGAAGTGATAATTGAAGGCAGAAATAAATCAATGTCAACAACCTACTTCAGACATGGCACATTATCACGCAAGCCATCAGTGGAGTTGTTGCTGCTGGTAGAGAGATGTGGATGTGGTGCGGAGGACTGAGGGCTGGATGAAGCTCCTGGCGTGGACACAGCTGATGCCTGATCTCCTGCGCCATCTGGCGAGTCCACATCATTCAGCTCACATGGCATTCGCACCTCAAGAAGCTACAAATTTATGGAGACAGACAGGAAATAGCATGACCGAGTAATACATTTTTTTTATTTTTAATAATGTGATATTTTCTTTCTCTGAGGGTAGGCATTCTTTTATTAATGAATTCTTTCCTTTCCCCTCACCCCCACTTTGGCCTTACCAGTACAAAGGAGTACAACATGATACTCAGAATGCACCTCTGAGAACAGCAAGATCCTTTAGTGCATCAGTGAGTGACACACCCCACAGAATTACTGACTCACAGTTTCAAACACTGAAATATATCTAGAAAACTCTACAGCCGCAATGCAATAAATATCTGCAGAGTTCCCACCCACCGCAGCGGAGCATCTTTATCTATCTGCCATCTGCAAAGCCCTACAGAAACCTGTAAACCCAAATTGCCAGACTGAAAAACACCAACGCTGTCACACTGCTAAAGTGCTCAAACCACAATTTTTGCATCATCACCACTGCAACTGTATTGGCTCGCAGTTTTGTTACTACCTTTGCACATTTGCACTTGGCGACCTGCAGGTTTGCATGTAGTATCTTTCTATCGACACTTGGTACATCGTGTAAGGTACTTCCAATCATCACTAAACCTTATTAGTGTGATTGCCTAGTGTTATCCGTTTTTTATTATTCCATTGTTTTTGATTGGCATTCTCCTTCTGAAATTTTCAAGCTATCGACACATTTTTTACAGGACATGTTCAGCTCATTGATGAGACCACTGCTCGTATACAACTAAGGAATCGGTCAAACAGTTTACAAGATTGTCCCGTTTGGCCACACCGATGTTTGGTTCCATTCACTTACATTCATATCTCTACAGTTGGAGAGATCAACGCAATGCCATGCCAACTCACTCACTCCCTCCCTCCCTCCCTCCCTCCCTCCCTCCCTCACTCACTCCCTCACTCCCATATGCCCATTTTTTTGTCCACTAGTGAATAGTTTGAGATATTAACACTGTTACATACCTAAACTATCAAAAATATTGATCTGACCAGGGCTTATAGACACCCTATTATCAGCCTACTACCCTATTAGAGGCCACACCCTCTTTATTTGTCTCTTTCACCGTTTTGTTTTGATACACGCATGCACTTTGTCTCTTACAGCCAAGCTGCAATCACACTTGCATTTTCTTGCATCTCTCTAGTTTCTTTTAAAATGCCTTCCAAATCGATGTGAATGAGAGATGTGAGAATTGATGACTGAGCAATACCTGAACCACCTCTGTGGTAACTTCCTGTTTGCTAAATCGATAAACAATTACATGTGCCGACACACCAGCCACACACAACATGCGGCTCTCTGCACACCAGCACAGGCTCTGGATAGCAAATGGGTCCTCATCCACAATGTCAGTGTTGGGTTTCTCTTCTTTGCTGCGTGCTTTCTCAAACACCTTGGCCGTTTTCAGTTTGTACAGCACCTGCAACATTACTGCAGTAAAACGAACAAGCGGGTTTTAGTACAAAAAGCCAGCAAAGACTGGAACGGTCTCTAAATGGTAGAATATATAGGAAAAAAATTATATGCACTCACAAGCAGAGGCGTCCCAGAATTTGACCGATCCATCGGCATGTCTACAGAAAACAAAACATAAATTTGAATATGAACACATGATAATATTATACGTGAGCCACATGTATTGCAAATACAGAAATCTCTTACAATCTCTAAAACACTCTTGTAAAAATAATTTTCTTTCTAAAGAGCTTTCCAGAGCTTTGATATTACACGGATTGTGGCAGACAGGGAGCGGTAGCTCAGTGGTTAGGGCGTTGGGCTATCAATCTGAAGGTTGGGGGTTCAAATCCCAGGTCCAGTGAAGTTACTAATGAAGGTCCTTAAGCAAAGCCCTTAACCCTCATTGCTCCAAGGATGTTGTGATTAACCCTGTGCTCACCTTGTAAGTCGCTTTGGATAAAAGTGTCTGCTAAATGACCAAATGTAATGTAAATGATCACAGATATTTTTAAAAGGTCATGAGCGGGAGCCAATTCATGCGTGAAAAAGATTCCTGAATCACCACTTAAAACTTGAGCCTGATGGATTTTGGTGTTGTCGTCCTGGAATGTGTTAACGCCATCAGGCCACCGATGCAGTAACTTGGTCATTCAGTACAATTTAGCTGACTGCATTTTACTACCTGATAATGCTACTAAGCCTTAACCTGTCCAATCAAAGCAACCTCAGATCATGATACTCAAATTTCAAAGCAGCAGCTTTTTATTTGACCTTGTGAATGTAATGTATGCATTCAGAAGTCCAAGCCTTACCCGGTAATGATGATCTCCGGATAGCTTTGTGTGCCCTGACCCCAGTTTCCACCGCTTACTGGCCATTCCTAGAATTTAAAGCAGAGCTCGGGTTAAAGCACTTAACTAAACACTTTTTTTCCACACAAACAACTAAACATTTCTGTGGCATTACCTTTTTACTGTAGCCTTGTCTTTTTTGCCTGGAGCCCACTGAATAAAGTGCAGGAATGAGTTCAGGAGGACAGTCAACAAAGTACTCGCAGCATGTCACAGGGGACTCATGGATGGTCAGGGGATATGGGTTTTCAAATATAGGATACCTGAATAAAACATTATTCTGTTATGTGGTTATTCTGTTGATATTAAAAAACTAAAGTAAAAGTAATAATCTTTACAGTTACATACCCAGTTTGTGCCAGATCAATTACGACTAAATCCTTCTCTAGCAGGGCAACTACAGCGTAAGGCTCCTGGTAATCTGAGAGAAAATGTAAAAGAACCAGAATTCTCCTTAAAACAAGTCTTAAGAACTAAGTGGAACAGAATCTCGACTCCATCAAAGTGAAAGTGTTTGTGTTCCAATGACCATTGTAGTTTCAGTATTTGTATTCATGGCAGTTTGAAATCACTGGATTAACCAGGCATGAAGATAAATACAGCTTTAGAACAACTTGAAGAGCAAAAAAACACAAAGAAGATGAAAAAAAAAGTACAGTATAATGGAATAGCACAGCTTACCGTTCGGATAGGGAGTTTCACAGAGTGTCAGGAAATCCACAATGGGATAGTCCATTTCGAGTACGGCAGTGCTCTTTCCATGCATTACAGTCAGACAGGCCCTACGGCCTACTGTATCATACGAAAGACCTCCAGATAGAATCATAAAAGGATCCCTGATCAAACAACAGTTAAGCACAAGGTAGATATGCAGGGTTTTAAAGTTGCCACGTGCACAACAATTTTTTTTATTTTATTTGCATTAAACAAATGGATTTTCACGCTGTGCCTTACCCTGCCCTAGTTGTTTTGTATTCCACCTTTAGTATGGGTTTGCATGGCTCAGGCTTTTTTCCATCTTTAGGTTGCTTGCCTGAAAGAAAAAAAGAAAAAAAAAAAAAAAAGCTTCATTTATCTTAAGAAAACCTAATTATACCGAATGCAAGGATGTAATTCATCTCCATCTCCAGCCCCGATCCAGAACAGCCAGTCTGGTATTTCTGCCGAATCCAACATGTGGTGCTACTTTAAGCACACAGTCTAAATAGAGCACATACAATATGTTAAAATAGAAACTTTACCATGTGGTGTAATCATCTGAGCCGGTTTGGCAGGAATACGTATATTCCATGTTGTTAGTGTACCATCTGAATGACTGCACACAAACTGTTTTCCCTCATGATGCCATGCCACAGAATGGATTGCCTATCAGCCAAAAGAAGGAAAATACAAATAAATAAATAAAATAACCATGTAAAATATTTATTTTAAACATGTAACACAATTTGTGCTGTTTTTATTTAGTTATTTCTAAATTATAGAGATATTATCTTTCATAGATATTATGAAAAGTCCCTCAGTGCTAGGGATTCCAGGTTCGAATCCCAATCCCGAATCCCGCGTGGGCTTCCTCCGGGTTCTCCGGTTTCCTCCCACAGTTCAAAAACATGGATCTAGTCAATTGAATTCTCCAAATTGCCCCATACAGAGTGTGTGTCTGTGTGAGTGAGTGTCTGCCCAGCGCCGAAACGTTATCCCCTGGATGGGCATGGGGAACCCCGCCACCCCCCGCCACCCCCCGCCACCCCCCGCGACCCCCCGCGACCCCAATAGAGGATAAAGCAGAAGATAAAGAATGGATGGATTATGAAGAGGATATTTGAAATGAGTAAACACCAACAGCAACATGACTGAAATAGTCTGATTATTTTAAAACAATGCAACAGGATGCAAATGCAATACCTGTAACATATTCCAAGATTTTTGCCTCACTACAGACAGACTGACTGGTCTGATACAGAATGTGTTTGTAAGCTATTTATCTAGATGTAATTACCAGGAACTCAAACCTAAAACTATAAACACTTGCTGGAAGTAATAGTGTTTAAGTAAAACACAAATGACCATGGTCTGGATCACTTGGGGTTGGCAGAAGATCCTGAATCTCACTTCATTCCTTCTTCCTAACCTTTGGTTACTTTTTAATTCTCATATCTGTTACATGATAGAAACATAATCAATTTTGCTTGCTGTGAATTTTTCAGACCCATAGCATCTCTGTTTACACATGAGTTCAATCGGAAATGAAACATACTTTGCTCTACAGAGCTAATCTGGAATGTCTTGATTCTAAGATTTGCGTTCACAAATACGGTTCCTGAAACTATTGTCAAGAAATGAGCATGGTTTTAGTACAATTTAAAAAGGTGTTAAAAATGTTGTTGTACATCTTTAACTGTGGAACTAAAGTTGCTTATACATGCGTTAAAATGAGTGATTTCACCGCAGCAGTGATGTACAGAATAGCTGATGGATTGTAGAGCTGTGGCCCTATTGAAGACCATTCACAAGAATTCTCTAAAGTAAGCCACACCCCTGCATTAACACAGACCGACTAAACCGGCAAGCGTTTTAATTCATTTGAAAACTGCAACTGTATCCATTCTGTCAAAATATGGTAATTTGTCTGAATTCTATTTAAGCAAACGGAGAAGTAAATATGCATGAGCCGCGTTTCACTTGAATCAGCACACTGCTCGATGTGTTCTGCCAGACTGACTCGCTGGTGGAAAGGAATTAAATCTTACTATAACGTTTTTAGTTAAAGCAAAAGTGCCAGGTTTATTAACAGAATTCTTGAATAATATGTATGAAGTATATAAATAAATTATAAAACAGAAGTTAATTCTGCACTACCCCTTATTTAACACTGAAATACTATTAGATCCCCAATGGATGCTGTGTAATTAAATATTCCTGCTAAATATTGACACAAAGTTAAACCCATGTGTGGTGGTGTGCTTAACGCCTTGTCACTGAAAAGAGCTGCTAATGGTCACTGCTGTGGTGCGAATGGGCCATTGAAAAAGTGTTACATTTTGGGTAGAAATGAATATTTCATGAACATGAATCAGGAATATGAGTCCATACTTTAGCAAAGTATTAACACAAGTATCCACTTTTGGTAGACTTCCAAACTAGAGTTTAAACCCCCAACCTTCAGAGTGAAAGCCCAGCATTCTAATCAATGAGCTGTCTTGCCCTCTCAGACAAACACATTATCTCTCTCTCTCACACAAACACACACCATTTATTTATTTATACTACCATCCCAACAATAACCATAACCCAACCTTAACAAAACTATAATCAAACTATAATCACAGCATTATTTCATTTAAAAACTGAATGATGTACACTGTGGGGACCTCATATATATGTGGGGGACTGTAAAATCAATGTAAATGATTTAGGTTTGAAATAAAATTATGCTGAGTGTATAAAGAGGTTTTGGTCTCCACAATATTATATAAAATGAAACTTCTCCACAATTCTATGCCACTCTAGTATTTTTTTAATTGTTTACTTTTTCAACTTAAACCTGTTAATGCTTTTTCTTTGATGGGCTGCTGGCTCTGTATTTTTTTGGTCCTATGATGAAGCTAAAAGTAAAGCATTAACTTTACTCTTACTTATCAAGAGAAACACTTAATTGGGATAATGAGAATTGTGTACGTTACGTGGGAACGTGGATTTAATTAAAAGCAACCAGCAAAATTAGAGATGTAATTTTCAGGGGGGGGGGGGCACCTTTTAACTGTGAGGCGTTATTACAAACCACTTCTCAAGTACGCTGTTTTCTCAGATGTATAACTAACTCAATAAAATGAAACCGTGTTGGTAAACAAATAAGGCTTTCAATTGATATAAAATGAATTGACAAAAAATTTTAATGTATATATAAATATATCTTGTATCTCTTACCTCGTCATAATTGTAACGGTAGTCAGCTTTCTTCGATTTTAAGTCCCAAAGAACGACAATGCCACACTCGAATCCAATCAAAAGCTACAAAACACAGACATATATAAAGTCACCTGTATATATTTATAAATTACAAGTCAAAATGTAAAAGCCTCCTTGTAGTTTCTTTTTAATCTGAATCGCTGCACAGGTACATATAATTATGATTACAGATTTGTAGTCCGCGGCACGGTGGCTTAGTGGTTAGCACGTTTGCCTCTCAGCACTAGGGATTCCTGGTTCGAATCCCCATCTGGGTGGAGTTTCCATTTTCCCCCCGTGTCCGCGTGGGTTTCCCCTGGGCTCCTCCCACAGTCCAAAAACATGGATCAAGTCAATTGAGTTCTCCATATTGCCCCATATAGAGGGTGTCTGTGTGAGTGAGTGTGTGCCCAGCAATAGATTGGCGCCCTGTCCTGGGTGTATCTGCCCAGTGCCCGAAACGTTCTCCCCTGGATGGGCATGGGAAACCCCCCGCGACCCTAATATAGGATAAAGCGGAAGATAATGGATGGATGGATTTGTAGTCTTTTTAAACTTAATTTACTGTATTACAACACGTACCTTAGTGGTAGTGGTAAGTAAGTCTGTAAGCATGCAACCTTAAAACATCTAACCTAAAAGATTACTGTGGGTCTTTTGGCCAATGATGAAAGACTAAATGAAGACTAACAAAATGTGCAGCAACATAATAGAAATGTCATACATTGGACAGTGCTTGTATTACCACTTAGTTTGTGTTACTACAATGCTGGGAATGATCCACCACCCAAATACTACCTGTTCTATTGTAGCCCTGTCCATTCTAACAAATTAAAAATAAATAAATAAAAATGCCCCATATAGAGTTTGTCTGTGTAAGTGAGTGTGTGCCCAGCGATGGACTGGCGCCCTGTACAGGGTGTATCTGCCCAGCGCCCGAAACGTTCTCCCCTGGATGGGCATGGGGAACCCCACCGCGACCCTAATATAGGATAAAGTGGGAGATAATGAATGAATGAATAATAAAATATGCAAAGTGAACCAGTTTGTCACTGTAAAAGTACAAAGTGTGTTAAAACTTTGGCTTTAAGTAAGGATTATTAATTGAAACTGATAATAAAGACAACAAACATAAAAAAGTAAGAAGGTGGTTTTAATGCTTGTGGAACTGTAGTACACTGTAGTATACTGTAGGCTTTAAAACTCACCTTTCCTTCATCCATCGGGTTGTCACTGATGTGTACCACTGGTCCAGGATGTGTTTTAGAAGAACTGAAATAACATAGTTAGCATTAATATCTTAGGACTCAACAGAGCAGATTGCCTGATGGGACGAGATATATTTAGGATGAACCAAGATGACCAGAAGCATATTTCCAGAGAACATTTATTTAATTTAATGAGCTTGGAAAGTAATTTAATTACACCCGCCGGAATGTGAACTATACTATCTCCATAGCAACAACAGCAGGAATTGTACAATGAGAATTGTCCCTGTAGAGGCACCATCCGGCTAAAAACGTCCACTAATTACAAACCAAACTGTTGTCCACTACTAAATTACATTATGTCTTTCTTATTAAACAATCATGAAAACATTTTTTGTATCTCTATGGGGTTTTCTCTCATAACAAATATCTTAGAATTTATTTTAATAAAGAAGCCAGTGTTTGAGCACCTTAATCCACTTTTGGTGACATTCTTGTCCAAAGTACAGCAGTAATAACTTTTTTTGCTGTAAAGCTTAGATCACAGACATCTTTAATGGCAAAATAACAAAACCAAAAGTGTGCGTGTATGTATTCTTTTAACATCTTCTTTGTTTCTATAGCAACTCATCTGTAGGGCTGGATATGGGAGAGCAAAATGTGAGTAAATGGGCAAAGACGGCCACAGCAATGATCTCCCCACTGTTGATTAGATCATGCAGCTTCAAACCAGGGGGCAATAACTGTTACAGTCTGCACCCAGCCACAACATGTACGACATACCTCATTATATAGAGATTTTTTAAACTGTATTTAGCAATAGAATTGTACAGTACAGTAACATAAACAACACTTCTGATAAAGATTATATTTTCATTAAATAAGCATCACTGTACATATCTTTATAGTCAAGCTATAGCAAAATCAGGCAAACTCACAGTTCAATGGCTTTGTTCCACATGATCACATAGCCTGAGAGAGTGAAGGACTCCACATTGACAATATGGATGTTTCCTCTTTCTGTACCAACATAAAGCCATTTACTCTGAAAGGGCAGGTGGCAAAACGTAATCCTGAAAAACATAAAGCACAGATTAACAAATGTGGTTCATATTTTTTTTTTAATGACCCAACAAACTCTAAAAGACTGATTTAACTGATTTTAGATTTTAAAAGGTTTCAGTCGAATAAAAAAAAAATGCAGCAAAAGCTGACAAAATAAAAAAGGTAAAAAAATTCTAATGCTGCAGACAGCCATGCGTTAATAAAGCTCCATTAATCAAATGAGATCATAGCAGATGACGGATGGTTGCCATGGTGTTTTATGGCTGTAGGAGATATTGGGGCAAAGCTGAAGTCACCAGATACTTAACAACAAAGTCACAATGTTTGGGATTTGAGCTTTTATGTAATGTAATGATGTAAATACTGTTTGGAGCTGATGAGCTCTTATTATCCAAAGTGCAAGTGGGAAAACTTTGAATTCCAACCTATTAAAACAGCTATGAGACCGATAATACTTCAATAAATCAGTTGGAATATCATCTGAAGTCAACTCTCATGGATGAAAAATTAGCCAAACTTAAAATATAGAATGAAAGCCAATATAGTTCAAATACATTAATTAATTTCAGATGTGGATGTCATCCGTGATAACTTGAAAACTACAAAAAAGGTTAATGCTCCTTTTAAAAATTTTTATTTCAAGTATATTTAAATATGTTCACTAAATCTCAAATAATACATTTTAATTATTAGCATAATTTTACATTTGTTTTAAAGGAAAAGTTACATACTTTTTCCTCTTACTGGTTAATCCTTACTTAACTATATCACTGAAATAAACCTAATTACTAATTAATTGTGTTTATAAATCATATCATTTTTAAAATAATCATATTATATCTTCCTATCAGTCTCATTAAAAGTAGGTTGTGTCTTTACCACACAGTTAAAGTTCACTGAAACCTAACCACAAACCGTGTGTTTGCTTACATCATAAAATTAACGTGCCGTTTTTTTCATGGTGCAGATTCAGCTGGGTTGATGTAAGTCTTGCAGAAGTACGATCAATACACCTGATGAGGCAGTTTATAAAACACACTGCTCCCATACGAATGTCATGCTGAATTAATGCAAGAATATTATAAAGTTGAGACACATTGTGCTTTCTGTATATAACTTTACTTTTTACAAAGTTCTAAACAGTCTAAAGACATCAGTCACTATATGGCTGATTAGAATATGGACATACATCATCATCCTCCTCATCATCACGGAATTCATTCATTCATTTATTATCTCCCGCTTTATCCTCTATTAGGGTCGCGGTGGGGTTACCCATGCCCATCCAGGGGAGAACGTTTCGGGCGCTGGGCAGATAGACCCAGGACAGGGCGCCAATCCATCGCTGGGCACACACTCACTCTCACACATACACACACACACACTATATGGGGCAATTTTGAGAATTTAATTGACTTGATCCATGTTTTTGGACTGTGGGAGGAAACCGGAGAACCCGGAGGAAACCCACACGGACACGGGGAGAACATGGAAACTCCACCCAGATAGGGATTCGAACCGGGAATCCCTAGTGCTGAGAGGCAAACGTGCTAACCACTAAGCCACAGTGCCGTCCGCCATCACGGAATTCAGGCATTTAATTTATATTAACTGCCATAATAAAATCGAGCACTTAGTCACACAAACAATGTCATTAAAGCACCTGTAGGTACATAATACTTTTGTCCTCACATTGTATAAAATGTTATAGTTTTATCATGATTTCTTGAACATGTGTCTGTATTGTGCATGTATTTTATTTAACAATAACTTGTATGAGATTGTCTAATGAATTTAAAAAGGTGTTTCTATTTTAAAAACTAGCCATTCCAGGTTCATGTAAATAACAATCAACAAACACACATAATACAATAGCGGTAGCATTTGCTATATATATATACAGTGGGTTGCAAAAGTATTCATACCCCTTGAACTTTTCCATATTTTGTCACATTACAACCACAAACATAAATATATTTCACTGGAATTTAATGTGAAAGACCAACACAAAGTGGTATACAATTGTGAAGTGGAATGAAAGTTATACATGAATCAACAATTTTTTTACAAATAAAAAACTGAAAAGTGCGATGTGCAAAATTATTCA